>JBCEWC010014438.1:0-14367 GCA_038996855.1 Solanum aculeatissimum
CCAAAACTGTCCCTCTAGGCCACTATCTAGCCCAATTTGCATTCGGCCACTTAAACTCAACCCGTGGCTACCAAAACCCAAACATGGCTTGTAGTACATCATAGAATGCCAACCATAATTAGATTTCAAAAATATTCAACTTGTTACAATTATACACACCTTGGGTTATTTCAGAGATGGTGCAGGAAATCAAGGATGGCATGCTAAATAAAAACCATCAATTTCAGCACATATTCGGCGAGGGAAATAAACTAGCAGCTTACATAGCAAACAAAGCAATAGACAGTGGAATAGTCACATGTTCAAACTTTAGGAACATAACCACTGATAGCAGGAAGATAATCAACGGTGACAAATTACAAAACCCATACTTAAGAGTATCACCACGCAGGGGATAAAAGGGAAAGGAAGGCTATAACATCAATTTTCATAATTACAACACATATATATAATGGCGGTGCCATCAAAAAATGGAAAGCTATCTAACCTATCTACATTAGCCAACAAAAAGGGGCTCACTAATACGGGAGAAGCAGAGATGGAACTGGGAACCTGGAAGAAGTTTCTTCATTTGTTTATGCGTGGGGAATGAAGCTACCCATGCACTTCACCTCAGCACCACCTGTGAAAGTCGGAGATTTTGTAAGAAATCATATACAACATCGTGTAAAATGGTTAGAAGAACACACTCATCAAGTGAGAAACTTGTTGTCACTAGTAGATCCAGAAGCAAAAATTGGAGTCAACCCTGAACCTGAGAGGACGTGTGCAAAAACGAAGGAATGTGGAAAATGAAGAGGAGGAGATGAATAAAATTAAAATCTCACATTTGATAGCTGAGAATGGATCCTTCAGAAAGAAGAACAGGATACCAGAAGTTAGAGATTCAGAGAAGGAAAGATCAGAGTGCTAGTTTTCACCAAGGCGGCAACGTAGGGAGAGATAGGGATTTCTAGAAAAGGAAGAGGAAGAGATTAGGAAACCCTACCAAAAAGGATGTGTAGTACTTATTTATGTATGTTGTTTGGGCCAGATAATATGATGGAAAGGTTGTCTATCTCGTTTTTTAGATTTCGATAGTAAGCCCAAATGAGTTGTGTAATGTGTTTATATTGATAAAAGCTTAATTTAATTTAAAAAAGAAAATTTTGTTACTACATTAGAAAGATTCAACTAAAATAGAAATGTCTTTGATGAGTGTTTTATTCTACTACCATATAAGAAAAGATCTCTTACTTCTTTTACTCAATTTAGTTAAGATCTATTTGTATTTTTATAGGAAAATAATAAAAAAATAAAATGAGTACAACAAATAGCAAACCAAAAATATAGTTGTGGATTATAAATATTGAAACTACAGCCAAGGAACAATAATTAAGACCTATAATTTGTTTTTCCTCAAACTTTCTCTAAATTTAAAGAAGGAAAATACCATAAAATTCGGCCAAATGAGCCCCCAAATCAGACCATATCTTCAGACATCAACCCATTTTTAATCTCAAATTTGTCCAGAATCTGACTCAATTAATTGCCCATTTTCTCTACAAGTCAGCCAACCCATAGCCCTTTCTCTTTTCCCAAATAAATTTAGTATCATTAGGAGCTATCTGTTTTTACTTTTTTGGAGTTGTGCCGTTCATCCTCATTTCCTCTTCAAGTGAAATTTTCAAGAACTTACGCCATTGGCAAAGGTTTGATGCCCATATTTTTAGCGAATGACAAAGTTTTTAGACAGGAGATATATTCTATTTGCTTTTAAGTATTCTATTTCAGTTTAAACGGGGTTTAAATCTCGTTTCATTGTCGATAAGGACCATTGAATCTGAGACCTCAAAGCCCAAGTCACTACCCGTAAAAGGTGAAATTCTGACTATAAATCTGTTTATTTTTGTTGTTAGAATGTTGTTTAGAAATCATGTTTTAGAGCTTTTGTATTACAAAACATTTATTTATGTTGGTAAGCACATTTTGTTTTGTGAATCCTGAGCAGTAGATTGTCCATAATTTATACGTGATGGCCCAACCGATGAATTTTATTGTTTTATAGAAGAACTGATTTTGGGAAGTTTGTATTATAAATATTTTGTACTAAATTATGTTTGCTTTCGTACTAAGAAGAATGTGAAATGGAAATTTTCATAGAAGTTGCAGGAATATATTAAAACTATGTTTGTCTTCGTATGATTCCAGTGATACCTTTTTCATTTAGAATATGAAAGTTGAATAAGTATTACCTTCAGTTTGTTGTATTTGCATTTTCCTAGTGTTAGTATCCATGGATGCTGTATTTTTGTATAGTTAGTTTTGTAGTTGTTTAGTTTATATTGTTGCCTATTGTTAAGGGACCAATATGTTTTTCTAATTACCCTCTTATTTTTCTTTGTTTTGCATGACATTCAAAAATATGTGGAGTCTCAACGAGACTTAACATCATCGCTAGAGCTCGAGCATACAATACTCTTTCGGCCACATACTTCTCTAGCCTCTCACAACAATCCTTAAGAGCAAGATTGAAGAGAAGAGTATCTGCTAATTATCTTTTACTTTTCTTTTTTGTGGCTTTGTTCGTTTATTAAGACGAGTTAGCCATAGCATATTGGAAATTAAAGGGATAACGGGGATTTCAAGTTCATTTTTTTTAGAATTTAATCTTTTCCAAATTCATAATCTAGTTTACTTTATGTATTGTTCAAATATTTTACAAATGGAAAAAGGCTTACATATTCTGTACCATTTCTCATGACTAAAGAAATAGTTTTCAAAAGATTCTCAAAACTAGTAAAATAATTAATGTGATTCACTCTTTTAAGCTGGTTAAGCGTGACATGTTTTAACCTAAGTACTTCAAGACTTTTCCTTTGATGGACATTTGCCTTGATCTTCCTTTATTTTATTTTTTCATATTCAAGGTTTTTCATGAATTCAAATCTAATTACGATTTTATAACCACAAAAATCTTCTCTCTCTCTCTTTTTCATAAAAATTTAATGAAGTCATTCCATCTATTTAACCTTGTTTTAGATTCACATATTTCGAGCCTATTACTTATGTTAAGATATATTTATTCAACTTGCCTGTTGTTGATCCAAAATGGAAAGCTGATAATAATGCCTTCTGGTTCTAAACTGAAGTTGTCCAAAGTGTGGGAAACCCTCCAACAATTTCTTGAATTGTCACAAGCACCAATGACAATGTACTTTCTGAAAATGCACACAAGAGTAAGTAAACCTTGCGCCCTCCCTAGCCATATCTTTTGACTAGTCAAAATTTTACTATAGTCGAGATCAAAATGATCAAGAAACTTAGGATGGAAAATTCGTATAGCCTCTTCCCTCTTCATATCAAATCTAGAACACTGTTGTCACTTCTGACAAAATATAGAGAATCATGCCAATAAACAGGTGAACTACTGAAGGGTATAGATGTGAAAGTATTATTCTCAATTGGATTTCACGCCACAAGCTAAACCGCTTTGATGAAAATAGGTAAAATTTATAGAACAAGTTGGAATTTTCAACCATGTTGTCGACGGATTCCAACAAATTGGTAACCATCAGTAACCTGGTTGAAAATTCCAACTTTTTCTACCAATGTCATCCACTTTCATCAGGGTGATTTTGCTTGTGACGTGAAATCCAATTGAGAATCAATACTTTTACATCATTACCTTTCAGTAGTCCACCTGTTTATTGGCGCGATTCTCTGGATTTTCTCATAAGTAATGGTAGTGTTCTTACTTTTGATACAAATGTAAAGGAGGCTTTACTTATTGAGCGTCTTGAGTTTCTTGATCTTGATCTCAGCTACAATAAAATTTCCACGGATCAAAATATATGGCTAGGGATGGGGCAAGGTTTACTTACCCTTGTATGCATTTTCTGAAAGTACATATTTATTGGTGTTTGTGACAATGCAAGAAGCTGTTAGAGGGTTTCCCACACTTTGGACAACATCAGTTTAGATCAAGAAGGCATTATTATCAGCTTTCCAGTCTGGATCGATAGAAAGCAAGTACCTTTTCTGGTACAACATCCCCCAACACAGTATTTTGATATAGTAAATGTATGATACTTACATCAATGGGTATGAAAAAGCTGCAGTGTTGGGCACAGTTGACTATCCCATGTATTGCTTCATCAAACATTAGATTTTGTCAATAAGACGTCCTCCAATGATGTAACGACTTCTCAGAAAGCGTATATTGCTGCAAGGTTTGATGATATCAAAAGATTTATTATCAAAGGTACCAGTTCGTTTAAGTTCAATTTTGTATTTTAGTTCTTGTTATGTCTTTAATGAGACTTCAGGACATGATTAGTGATTTCTTTCAAATTTATTTTTAGAACACATCAACTGAGACAATCAACATCATAATCATCAAAGGAAGCGGGAGGAGAAGGAGGAGGACAAGAAACAGCAGCAGCGCTAGGAGGAGGAGAAGAAGAAGCACCATGAGGGAGAGGAGAAGCAACAGTGCAGGAGAAGAAGAAATACAATAATACATGTAGCTTTCTGCCTTGCACAATCTTCAGTGGTGATTACTTTCTGTTAGCACCTACAGCGTTGTTGTTTTGATGATGACAACCAGAACCAGATTCAAGAATTGGTACCAGCTACAAGGCAGAGTCCAGATGAGATTAGGAAAGACAAGGAAGGAGATAGAGTCAAACAATGGGACAGGACTTCCACAATGAGCAGAATTCGAGCCCAACTACAACAAGGAGTCCTAGTTGATACGACTTCAAGTCTAAGTATAAATATATCAACTTAACCTTGAAGGCGACAGTGTTTGCAATCAACTTCGAGGAGCATTTTTGTAAGAACAAGGGCATTAGAGAAATCACCATAATCCTAGAGTTAGGTTTTATTGATTGTTCAAAAGTACTAGCAATCCACTTCGAAGTATTGTTTAGGGAAAATTATTGTACGTGATTGTTTTTCTCTTTGAGTGAGTTATTATTGAGAGTGGGTTTGGCTCTTAATTAGTTGAGGTGATTGAGTTGAGTGATTACGAAGTTTTAATCTTGAAATTGCTAATTTTGGAATATAATAAGAAGTTGTTTTAAATCCTACGAGTGTAGGTAGTGGTCATTTCTCCCTTGTGGAAGGAGTTTTTCCACTATAATTACTGTGTCAGTTCATATAATCTGTTCATAGCAACATAAGTGTATCAAGTATGGAACTTTGTTCAGCTCAAAGGGAGGAGTAAGTAGCTTTTCAATTATTATTAGAGCAGGACTTTTCTAAAAATTTAATTACCTCGAAAAGCTAAATGGCTGCTCTACCCACTGCCTAAGAAGGTGCCTCTTAAAGCAGACCTTCTCTGTTAAATGGTAACTACTATGGCTGGTGGAAGAACTGCATGAAGTATTACCTGATCGGAGAAATTCCAGACCTCTGGAATGTTGTCCGGGATGGGCCAACCATTCCCATGAAGGATAGGCCTACTCCTAATATTCGGGTACCTAAGGAGCGTATCGAATGGGACGCAGTGGACAAGTTGGCCATTCAGAATAATGTTAAGGCTAAGAAGATACTAATTTGTAGGATAGGTCCAGACGAGTACAACAGAGTCTCTATATGTGAGGATGCTAAAGCTATTTGGGACACCCTCCAGACCACTCATGAAGGAATAACTCAAATCAAAAAGGCCAAAATCGACAATATCAATCGTCAATATGAGCTCTTTAGAATGTATGATGGTGAATCCATAAAATACATGCACACTATATTCACCACCATAGTAAAAGAGATTTACTCTCTAGGTGAAATTATTCCCACTGGAAAAGCTATACAAAAGCTGCTGAATTTCCGGCCTAAATCTTGGGAAAGTAAGGTAGAAGCCATAATCGAAGCAAAGGATCTTGATACTCTAACCATGGATGAGTTGATGGGAACACTTGTGACCTATGAACTAAAGAAGAATCAAGAAAGGGAACTTAACAACAAAAGGAAGGACAAGAACCTGGTTCTGAAAGCCTTAGACAAAGAGGACTTTGAAGAGGAGAACATTGCCCTCATAACTACAAGATTTTAGTAAATATTGCGAAAGGGAAGTGGAGCACAAAGAAGGTCCTCATAGAGACCCGCTGAAAATGATCTCAAGGAATAACTTTCCCACAAGTGTGGAAGCCCTGATCACTTCATCAAGATTTGTCGTCTCTAGGCTTTGGATCACAAGAAAGTTGATGCCCCTAAAAAGGACAATAAACAAAGATCAGAGCCCTATGCGATCAGGGACAGGAGGATGACGAACCAAAAAGCTGACTTATCTGTGAAAAGAGCTCTGGCTGCACTAGGAAATAACTCTGAAGTTGAACCCAAAGGGGAAGTCCCTGAAAATCAATCTCTAATGGCAATTGACGGATATGAGAAGTATGAGTTTCTTGCTCTAATGGATATAGATTAATCTGACGATGAAGGTAGAAAAGACAGGGCGACAATAGTGAATGCTGCTAAAATTCAACTTTGCAAGGCTGAGTATGAGGAACAAAACATGGCTCTGATGGCTAGAACTGAGCTCAGGACAATGAAAACTCTCTACTAGATACTAAGGTACTTTTCGAACAGGTCAAACTGAATATCCATTTTTACTCCAAGAATAACTTAAATCCCTATAACAGGTTTTAATTAATACTTATGTGACCATCAGTGTCTCTATAGAACATCTCTTGGAGGACTATGATCAATTGAGAGCTGAGAATGTCCATCTTTAGAAGGTTAACCAGGAACTCTTTATGGAGATTGACAATCTCAAGTCCTCCAAAAAGGAGAAAAATGTGATGACTCAAAATCATTAGACTTGGAAGAAAAAACAAAAGAACTTGAAAAGGAGCTAGTAAATCTATCCAAAAGGAATGAGGCTCTTCTCAGACCTAGACTTAACCAAAGATAAATTAGAGCATAACCTTAAGTGTACCACGTCCTCCGCTATGCTCACTGATTTGCAGCAGGGTCTGTCCACTACCAAGTATGGTCTTAGGTTCAAAATCAAAGAACCCAACCCAAACATAGCTACTCATGAAATATTGTGCACCCTGTATGGCAAAACTGGTCATAGTAGGGATCGATGTAATTAAAATGGAAAAGCCTTCATAAAAAGCATCACCTACTTAAAAAAAATATTTTTAAAACCTTTAATGGAAGAAATAAAGGGAAAAGTAACTTACCAAGTTGGGCCAAACAAAATCTTATTCATCCTTTTTCAATAGAAAGAGACCCAAGTGGATCTAGGTACCCAAAAGTAATCTTTGCTAAATTGTTGCAGAAACCAATAGAAGGAAATGTGAAGCTGTAGTATTTAGATAGTTCCTGCTCCATGCATATGATAGGAGATAAACGCAACTTCCTTCTACTGAGTGATTTCCAAGGTGGGAGCGTTAGCTTTGAAAATGGAAAGTAAGGAGAAATTAAAGGAATCATAAAGGTGGGGCCCTCGCTGTCCCAGTGCGTTAAAAATGGGTACTATGTAGAGGGACTAAAGCATAACCTGCTGAGCGTCTCTCAAATGTGCGACAAAGGAAATGATTTGCTCTTTATTGCCTCTGACTGTAAGGTGACCAATTCTCTTTCTATGAAGTTGATACACAGGGGGAAGAGGCACAAAAATGTATACAAGGTCAACATTAGTGGCCCTGAGAAACCCACTCTCAAATGTCTCAGTGTCATATAAGTTGAGACTGATCTGTGGCCCCGAACATTGGGTCATGCTAGCTTCTCTATAATTAACAAGCTGATATCCAATGAACTAGTCCTCGGCCTACCAGGGGGTAAGATGAATGAAAATCAGTTGTGTGGTGCTTCCACTCACGGAAGGCATGTCAAAAACAACTTCCAACCGGTGAGTCTAGTAACTACTCAGAAGCCTCTGAAATTTGTACATATGGATCTGTGTGGACCCATATGAGTACAAAGTAGAGGAGGCAAAAGAGACATATTCTTACTTGTCGATGACTTCTCAAGATTCACATGGACTTTCTTTCTAAATCCAAGGATGAAAACTTTAAGGTATTTTCTATATTCTCTACAATTGTACAAAAGAAGTTGAACCATATCTTGATGAGCCTGAGAACTTATCATGTTATAGAATTTGACAATTCTAAATTTCTGAGATTTTGCTCAAATAATAGGGTGGTTCATAACTTCTCCACACCTAAAACTCCTCTGCAAAATGGATTGGTTGAAAGAAAAAATAGGTCCTTGGAAGACATGGCTAGGATGATGCTAATTGCCAGTAGCCTACCCAGATCTACTGGGAAGAAGCAGTCAATATTTGCTTGTTACATCATTAACAGATGCATGATAAGGCCCATTTTGAACAAGACCCCCTATGAATTGCTGAAAGGTAGAAAACCAAATCTGGCTCACCTTCGCCCCTTTGGTTTTGTATCTTATGTACACAACAATGGGAAGAACACACTAGGAAAGTTTGATGCTAGAAGTGATGAAGGAATCTTCTTGGGTTACTCCATACAAAGAAAAGCTTATAAAGTCTACAATAAAAGGATTAGGTGTGTGGAAGAAAGTGCTCATGTCATATTTGATGAAAGCGATCCTACAACTGAAGCTTCTCCACCAGACCAGGTTTCAGATCATGGTGAGTCAAATTACAGAAAAGACCCAGAGGATGAAGAAGAGGGTGACTAAAATACAACAGCCCCACTCATAGCTCTATTTAATGAGGTATATATTCCTAGGTCATCTGAAGTGGGTAGTACTTCAAGAACCACAGGTACAGATGAAGTCGGTCCCTCTAATATCACTCAAACTGATCAAGACTCAGATCTTCAAGGTCATAACTGGATGTACAAAAGCTCTCACTCCTTGGAGAATCTACCAACTCTTTTGGACACAGGAGGTTTTACAAGGTCAAAACATAAGAGCATGTGCACATTCTCTACATATGTATCTCTGTTGGAACCCAAGAATGTAAAAGAAGCCCTAATGGATGAGGAATGGATAGTGGCAATGCAGGAAGAACTTCTACAGTTTGGAGATAGCAAGGTTTGGCACCTGGTTCCCCTTCCTAAAATTATTTTGTCATCGACACCAATTAGGTCTTCAAAAACATGCTAGATGATCAAGGGATGATCACTAGAAACAAATCTTGACTAGTGGTTTAAGGATACAATCAAGTGGAGGGTCTTGACTATGATGAGACCTTCGCACTAGTGGCAAGCATTAAATCTATTAGAATGTTGATCGACATTGCAGCTCATATGGAGTTCAACCAATATCATATGGACGTCAAAAGTGCCTTTTTCAATGGGTACCTGCAGGAACAGGTATACATTAAGCATTCGTGGATTTGAGGACCATGCTCATCTAGAGTATGTGTACAAGCTTGACAAATCTATATATGGGTTGAAGCAGACTCCTCGAGCCTGGTATGATTGATTATCTGGATTCCTACTTAACCATAGCCATATAAAATGGAAGACGGACAACACTCTATTTCTTAAAAAGGAAGGATCTTATGTTCTCATTGTACAGATATATGTCATGACATCATCTTTGTAGGAACTCATGAAACTCTTGGAGCCTCATTTGCTAGACTAATGGGTAGTGAATTTGAGATGAACATGATGGGGGAGCTAACATTCATCTTAGGTCGTCAGATCTGTCAGACCAAAGAAGGTACATCAATTTACCAACAGAAATACATCAAGGAGCTGCTCACTAAGTTTTGAATGCTTGATGCAAAAGCAACTGAAATCCCAATGGCTACCACAACCAAGCTGGATAAAGATGATGCTGGAGCAAATGTAGATGAAACAAAATACAGAGGGATGATTAGATCACTTATATATCTCACGACCAGTAGACCTGATATTGTATTTAGTGTAGGCATTTGTTCCATGTTCCAATCCACTCCCAAGGAATCCCATCGTAAGGCGGCAAAACGAATCCTACGATATCTCAAAGGTACTATGAACCTGGTCTTCTCATATCCAACAGGGTCCACATTTCACCTGATTGGATTTGCTGATGCTGACTATGTAGGATACCTAGTACATCAGAAGATACATTAAGAATAACTCACTTTTTGGGACCATATATGGTCTCTTGGGCCACGAATAAATAGAACTCAATAGTCTTATCTACGGCTGAAGCTGAATATATTGTTGCTGCATCTTGTTGTGCTCAACTTCTCAGGATCAAATAACGACTACTTCTTTTTGGAGTATGAGTGACCATGATACCCATAATGTGTGACAACACAAGTGATATGAACATTGCAAAGAACCCGATGCATCACAAACGTACCAAACGCAGATGTACGACACCATTTCTTACGTGATAATGTTGAAAAGGGTAACATAGAGATGTGTTTTTGAAAGACTGAAGATCAAGTGGCAGACATATTCACCAAAGCACTAAGTTGTGAACATTTTGAGCTCAATCGACTTCTATTAGGAATGATCAAGAGCTCTAACATCGTCTCTTCCTTTTGTAGTTGCAGACCGGACATTAGCAATACATTTGATAAGAGCTCATGTTTGAATGTACAAGTCTCAAAATCTCCAGATGATACTTGGACTCTCTCACTAGGAACAAATGATATTACCCTTAGTTTCCACTACAAGGAGAAGATTATCAAAATACTGATAGCTGGACTACTCGTTCATGCACCAGGTATGTTTCTTCCACTATATGTCCATATCTAGTTGTAATATGCAAGCCATCTGGTACCACTAGTTGAACCTGGTCCCCCATTGTACTCACCTTAATTTACCAATCATCTTGGCGGGAACTGTTTGGAGGTAGATCAAATGATTACACTCCTTGGGATCTTAAGCGTTACTTCTGAATGTAAGAAAGTCTCATCAATCATTAGGGATCTCTTTTCAAATTCCATAGAAATACTTTAAATACTAAGTCATGATCTTCATCTTCTCCATTCTTCAAACTCTAGTACAAGAAAAAATGGCTTCCCTTATTTAATACTCCAACATCGATTCAGATGCCACCGCCCAATCTCTGACCCAAGCCTTGTCTTACGGGGAATCTTCTTCTTCTCCCTCCTCTTCCTATTACCAGTCAGCACCACCAAGCACACCAATTTCTGCTGCCATCTCTCCTACTATTAACCCCATCCCTTCTTCCCCGATCACTTGCCCACCTTTCTCACTATCACCATCTCCTGACCTTCCACTATATCCTCATAATATCCCACTGGAAATATGAAAACACTACTAAACCATTGTACCACTTCCACATCTTAGATGTCGTTATCTTCTTGAAGAACTGTCATTTTTCTCCTCTTCGGCAGATAGCACTCCACCCACACCCATTCCAGGTACTACACCAATCCCTCACCTAGTACCCTTGGCCACCATGCCACCCCCTCACTCAACTATTACTTCTCCAGCTGAGTAAAATTCATAAGATGACATCCCCCTTGCCAGAGTTCGGTGAGTCATTGCTCAACGGTCCAAAAATCCCTCATCTCCTCCAAGAATCGTACGCCTTGCTCTCAGGGCCCAATAACATGCAGCAAGCGCAATGTGAGCTTGCAAATTTTACCAGAATCCTCCCTAAAGCGGGCCTACCATGCCAAAACCCAAGTAACCTTAGGGTCACCCATAAACATTGTCTCCTCTCCGGAGCAATGCCATGCACCTCGTTCACTAGCTTCTAAAACTGTGATCCCCAAAGTCAATAAGCATGTGGGAAAGTTCTTGACATGGCGAAGGCCAACTACTTTAGCTCCAAGATTGTTCTCGGGGGTAGGGTCATCCATCTAGAGGTTCGCTCATTTCCGCTGATTGAAAATCATAGTGCCAAGTTGGCCGCGTAGGGGTGGATACACTTGTTCTTGAACACTGAGATTATGATACACAAACACGAGGTAGTGGAGTTCTATGTCAATATGACTATTTTGGAAGACAACGTTGCTACATCAATAGTTGGTGGGGTTGAGATAGTATTCGACAAAGGACGTCTAGGGGACATCTTGCATATTCTAGTAGTTGGTCTAGCAGAGTATATCTGTTAGAAAGATGAGTATTGTGTTCTCACGTCTAAGTTCACCCAAGAGAGGGTCTCTGGTGCTCCGTGAAAAGTAATGAAGAGGGAGTTACCACCATTTCTAAAGCTCTTATTTGAGTTAGTGCATAAGGAAATTCTTCCACGAGGAGAATGCCACTACGAGTCAACATACAATGACATGGGCCTTGCTCATGCTATCGATTAGGAGGAAACTGTGAACTGACCCTCCTTGATCATTAGGCATATGGATCCGGTCATCGATCCAGCACTATGCTCATATTTATTGGCATTTTGAAATCTCCTGACCCTCATCTTTAAGGCATTCCAGGTACCACTGAGTACAGGGCGTCCTCTTACAAAGAAGGATATGATCGATCGGGCCACAACTTTGGAATGTTGTTGCCTACCAACCCACCCCTCAACTCCTGCTCTCTTAAAGGCTGTTGGGCTGGTGTTGCAGATACTACTAGATTTTTGGGCTGCACGAGGAGAAGTAATTCACCTTCAGGTGTAGAATGCTGAACTCAAGAAAAACTTGGGGAATCACAGGCTAAGGTTGGACGACTTAAGGATAAATTACTTTATCAATAACTTGATCACAATGCCAAGGTGGATGTTCTCTTAAGACTTATTGGATCCAGACCCTCTTCCTCTATCCCCTATCCCTAGGTCCACTCTCTTATTTCAGCTCTCAGTGTTGTTGAATGGTTTTTTTGTCTTTAGAAAAATTCAAGTTTTTGGCTTGTACATATTATTCCTAGTGTGGACTATGGTACACTTGAAGCACACTAGTATTTGGCTATCTGTTTCTTCTAGAATTTCTTTAGATGTGTTTGCTTATATATGGATGGCTAATATCACTAGTTTTATGTGTTATGCCTTCTGCATCTACTAGATTTGTGACCTTCCCTTCTATTTGGGCTTTTATGTATGTTTGCCTATCTGTTCTTTTTGTGATGTCAGAAGGGAGAAGTATATACGTTTTCGAATATATTATCTGTTATCGGCATATGTATATGTGTTATCTGGTGTGTAGATGTGTGTGCAGGTCATAGGACAAGTTTTCCATCATCAAAGAGGGGGAACTTGTTTGCACTTACAACATTGTTGTTTCGATGATGACAAACAGAACCAGATTCAAGAAGTGGTACAAGCTACAAGGCAGAGTCCAGATAAGAGTAGGAGTACGACAATGATAATAAAAGTCTCAATAGGAGCAGGAAAGACAAGGAAGGAGATAGAGTTAAACAAGGAATGAGACTTCCATAATGAGCAGAATTCAAGCCCAACTACAACAAGGAGTCCTAGTTGATACGACTTCAAGGCTAAGTATAAATATATCAACTTAACCTTGAAGGAGACAATTTTTGCAATCAACATCGAGAAGCTTTTTTGCAAGAACAAGGGCATCAGAGCAAACACCAAAATTCTAGAGTTAGGTTTTATTGATTGTTCAAAAGTAGTAGCAATCCACTTAGTATTATTGTTTACGAACAATTATTGTAAAGTGATTTTTTTTCTCTTTGAGTGAGTTATTATTAAGAGTGTTTTTGGCTCTCAATTAGTTGAGGTGAGTGATTACGAAGTTGTAATCTTGACGTTGCTCATTTTTGAAGTTAAAAGGAAGTTGTTTTAAATCGTAAGAGTGTAGGTAGTGGTCATTTCTTCCTTGAGTAAGGAGTTTTTCCACTAAAAGTACTGTGTCAGTTCCTATAATCTGTTTGTACCAACTTAAGTGGATCAACTATGGAAATTGGTTCACATGAAAGGGAGGAGTAAGCATCTTTTCACTTTCTATTCAAAAAGAGCTTAATTTGTTCATTCTGGGAGATAGAGAACATAGTTAGATATTGCAATAAACATAATAGATGTGGTTTCCTGTGAGAAAGTTTAATAACAAACTTCTTCTTTCTTGTTATGCAACTGCTGCATATTTCAAGTGGCGAGTTCATATAAATGAAGGATAACATCACTAGAGGAAGATGTTTTGTCACGACACGGATAAGGGGCCTAGATATGACCTGGTGAAGGTGGACCTGAAAGCCCTCGATCAAGCCATCATAGAATCATTACACTCATCATCAATTCGGAAGCGTGGAAAATAAACACGTAACATATAACTTCTCGGGAAATTGAGACTTGGGACTCAAGTTATGGGGACATTCCGGGAATGGGATAGACATCAGTTCACATATCACATAACAATAATCTCTAAGGGAACGCTAAAGGGAGATTCAACTATGAGGGCACACCGGGATTATGGGACTTACCACGTAAGCACATAGTCATTCAAATCTCAAACATTCATATCATAAGAATAATAGATGACAATACTCATAATTAAATCAAATAAACAAAGCTTTCATAAACATAACA
>JBCEWC010014439.1:0-14366 GCA_038996855.1 Solanum aculeatissimum
TCCAATGGCTTCCGAATTTTAGACAGTCTCACTGTTTGGGCCATATCTCCCTCATCCGATATCCAAATTAAGTGAAACCACTTGTGTTGAAAATATAGCTCAAAGAGCTTAAATGCGATATGTGGTAGCTCATATGGTTCATCCCACATAAACATTTATGACTATTTGACGTTGAGTGTCAAAACTTTCCCTCTAGGCCACTAACTAGCCCAATTTGCATTCAGCCACTTAAACTCAACCCGTGGCCACCAAAAATCATAAATGGCTTGTAGTACATCATATAATGCCAACCATAAGAAGATTTTCGAAAATATTTGGGTTGTTACATATGTCTTCACCCAGAAAGAGCTTAACTTGAGATAGAGAAGATGACTTGATTTGCTCAGGGACTATGACATGAGCATCTTCTACCACCCCAAGTAAATCTAATATGGTTGTTGATTCTCTTAGTAGGTTGTCTATGGGGAGAACCGTTCATATAGAAGAAAAGAAGAAGAAGTTGGCTAAGGAGGTGCACAGATTAGCGCGATTGCGATTTCAACTAGATGAATCTGGTAAAGGTATAATGCTTGTGCATAATGGGTCTAAATCCCTTGTATTAGAGGTAAATGAGAAGCAATACCAAGATCCTATCTTGCTCCAATTGAAGGAAGATGTTTATAAGCAGAAAGTGATGGTGTTCACTAAAGGGGGAAATGGGTATTGAGATACCAAAGTAGATTGTGTGTTCCAGATGTTGATGGTATTCGAGAATGTATCATAGCAGAAGCCCATAAATCAAGATATTCTATCCATCCATGGTCTAAAAAAATACAGCACAACTTGAGAGAGGTTTGTTGGTGGAGTGGGATGAAGAGAGACATTGCAGACTTTGTCTTCACGTGCCCAAACTACCAACAAGTAAAAGTTGAGCACCAAAGGCCATGCAGAGTGGCCCAAAATTTTGAAATTCTAGAATGGAAGTGGGAGATAATCAATATCGATTGCATCACAGGCTTACCAAGGCCTCACAGAAAACATGATTCACTTTGGGTGATTGTTGATAGCATGACAAAATTAGCCAACTTCTTGGCAGTAAGGACTACTAATGCAACAAAGGATTATACCTGATTGTATATCTTGAGATTTTTACATTGCATGGAGTTTCTTTTTCTATCATATCAGATAGGGGAGCTCAATTCACTTCCCAATCTGGAAATCCTTTCAGAATGGCCTAGGTTCAAAGGTGAACCTTAGTACTACTTTCTACCCTTAAACCGATGGCCAGACAGAGCATATGATACAAACTTTGGAGGACATATTAGGAACATGTGTCATCAACTTCAAAGGAAATTGGGGTGATCATTTACCCCTTATTAAGTTTGCCTACAATAACAATTTCCATTTGAGCATCCAAATAGCTCCCTATGAGGCCCTCTATGGGAGGAGATGTTGATCACTGATTGGATGGTTTGAGGTAGGTAAGGTAGGTTTATTAGTCTAGAATTTGTGCACCAAGCTATCGAGAAGGTAAAGATCATCCAAGAGAGATTTAGAACGACACAGAGTTGTTAGAAGTCCTACACTGATGTTAGAAGAAGGGACCTACAGTTCGAAGTGAACGATTGGTTATACTTGAAAGTGTCATCCATGAAGGGTGTAATGATATTTGGGAAGACTATAAATTTGAGACCTTGATACATTGGTCCCTACCAAATTATGAAGAGAGTGGACAACATAACATATGAGTTAGAGCTACCACAAGCTAGCGGCCATCCATCTTGTCTTTCATATTTCTATACTTAAAAAGTGTTTGGGAGATCCATCCTTGGTTGTTCCTATTGAAAACATTAGAGTGAAAGATAGTTTTAATTACGAAGAAATCCTAGTCCAAATTCTTGATCATCAAGTTTCCAAGTTGAGAACTAAAGAGATCATGTCTGTAAAAATATTGTGGAGAAGTCAATCTATTGAAGAGGACACATGGGAAGCTAAAAAGGATATGAAGGCTAGATACCCCCACCTATTCATTCCTCCTAAAGATGAAATTGATGGTAATAATTTATTCCTATTCTTTTAGTTAGTTCCCTATTATTAAGTTGAGTTCTTATCTATGAGTTAATGCTCCTCTTGAGTTTATGAGTATTTGAGTATGGAATATCTTTAATTGTACTCATGCCTAATGATGATGTTAGAAATAATCTTTCAATTCTAAATCCTGAGTTGAAGTTGATTTCTGGAGTATGAGTATTCGAGTATCCGAGTATGTGAGTTCTTGATGGTGTCCCTACTTGATAAGTCTCCTAGTTACTCATTATTCAATGATGAATGATCCCAAGAGAGAGATATTGTGACACTCCATAGCTCTATTTTTACATGCACCTATATTTCAAGATTCATTCTTACATATGGGAAGTAAATTAGGGTCATAAGGAACCTTTAGTACTTAGCCAAGTTCAAAACATTCCTATCAGGTGAGTTTTTCTCATTAGATTAAGCAAAGGTCAACTTTAAATAACCATAAATTTTATCACATAAAGAATTAGATAGCCTATGACCTACCAAATAAAAGCTCTTTGAATTAGATTTCCAACTCCACCAATTTCACCTCATTTGGAGTTTGGAGTAAAAACTTATGATCATTTTACTGCGTATTGCAAAAGTAGAGTGTAACTACGAACTGACTTACGGGCCATGGTTTGAATGATGTCCTATCCTGCTAGTAACTCATGGAAAAACTTTTGAAAGTCTAGTTTTGAGCCCCTAACTTGACAGACCCAACTACGAGGTGTAGATATTTCTACAAGCCATAGTTTAGGCTTGTGGAATAGATCTAGAGACCTCAAAATTTGCCCAAAAATGTAGGAATGGGTTTCTACGGATCGTGGAAGTTTCAATAAGATGTAGATTGACCGGTGGATGAATTTGATAATATTTTTAAGAAGGGTTATTTTGGTTTTTTTTCCTACCCTTTCAAAGCCTTAACTTGATATTTTTATATCTAAACAAGTCCCTAACCATATCTATTCAACTCTTTTATGCTAAAACACATTCTTCAACTTAGAGCAAGGTTTCAGGGGGAGAAAAAGCTAGGGTTTCAATAGGATCTTGTGAGTTCTTCCAATCTATTCCAAGATCAAATCTTCCAAGTATGTAAGGATAAATAGAAAATTGATTATGTTCTTTCATGTGCCCCATAACCCTAATTGATGGAGTTATGAACTAATTGAGTCTTCCATGAATGTTTCTTGAAGGTTTTTATTAAATCCTAATGTATTCCTATAAAATCTGGCATGAATTACAATTTTTATGAATTAAATACTTGAAATAGATGATTTTACTTTTCTACATGAACCCTAGAATGAATTCATATTATTTTACATATTGCACTTAAATGGGTATGCATGAATATAATTTGAGCCTAAAGAGTCCATAGAATTTCTAAATGTTTTAACTCTACTTTTATTTTCTGAATACTATGAGTTGGAATGATGCATGACAGAGTCTTTATGAGTAACAAACTAATCGTAAAATAATATTCCTAACCAAAGAGTTGATAGTTGATGTGATGAATTAAGTTAATAAATGTCCAATGAAACTAGTTGAATGAGTTAACTATAGGGTTGATGTCTTATGAGCATGTTAAATCATGGGAGGAGTATTGAGCACCAAATTGAGTAAGAATAAGTCCAACTCAAACTCAATAGCTATGTAGCTAATGTAGGAGAGAATTGAATCTTAAAATTGGATGTTTCCCTATTTTCCCAAAAAGAGAACTCGATATTATTGGTTGTAGATCCACTGATAGGATGTCCTTTACCTTGACAAGGTATTAAATGGATGTGGCAACAACATCACTTGTTGTATCATCACTGACTTATAGGTGATCGTTGTCGGTTAGAGAAACTCCCATATAGGTCTTGTTAATACTCTAAGTGGATTGGATTAGATGGAGTATGAGTGATCATTGTCTAAACTATATTCTTACTTTAGACTCTTGGCATGTTGATTGAGTTTTCTACTTTCTTGATTTGAGTTACTTGAGTTGATGTTATTCTACCTTTACATGTTTTATTCTGTCATTTTACATACTCGTACATTCCACGTACTAACATCTATTTGGGGTTGAATCTTTTCGTGATGCAAATATAGGTACTAGCGATAATCAACAGGTGCCCCGTTGAGGACCTATTTGCATTCAGCTAAATAATGAATACCCCTACTTTCAAAGGATATCATGTTTCTTTTCTATCTTTGAGTTTAGACTTATTTTATTATATTTTGAGGTAGTCATGGGTCTATCACTGGCACCACTTTATCGATGGATAGAGGCTCTAGACTAAATTGTGGAGTTATAAATGGGTTATATTTTTGGCTAGTTTCTTTCATACTAGTCTCACTCAGTTGATTGATAGATTGTTTAGCCTTTGGCCTTTGATTATCGATTGCCATTGCTTTCCATTAAGTAATTTCTTGAATCGTTGATATCTTCCCTTGTTAGACTATGATTGAATTAATGTGATGAGGTCAAGTGGTTCACTTGGGGACTAGCAATAGTCTTTGAGTGTTGGCCATGCTAAGGGTACCCTCTTGGGGCATGACAATATCCACCTATTGTTCTTGCACTTCCCGCGGCTGCTTAAGTATTGATGGGAACTTCAATAGTTGCACCAGTAGTTACACTTGTAGAAGTTGTTCATGTAGTGATGGGCATTTCAAAGTTGCACCAGCAGTTCCTGCAGTTGAAGTTCTAGTTGTGGAGCCATTTTTCTGTATACACAACATTCAAAACTGAATTTAGAAGCATCAGAAAAATAAATTTCATTAATAATGTTGAAGAAGTGAAAGAATATAATAACCTAGTTGGTCATTTTTGAGCTCGTTTATGAAAATTACTATTTTTCCCATTCATAAGTTACTTTGAACTTATTTTTAACTATTTATATAGTTAAAACTGAAATCCTGAGTTTTAAAAGTGAAATATATGAGTTTGTCATTTTTAAAAGTTTAAGTTATTGAAAAAGTGAGTTTTTGTACCATTCTGAGTTTCGGCTGTTAAATCATATATTCATTAGCTCCAGAACGTTGAAACTGGTCTAGAAGAAGTTACAGAACTGACTTCGAAGTTAAAATAAAGATTTTGGACACATAGTTGCATTTTTAGTTGTTTCTAGAGCCATTGACACTTTTGATGCTTTAAGCTTATAATTTTGTGTGTTCTCTAGCGATTTTTAGCAGATTTGATTTGTGTTTTGTATTATTTTTACAAGATTACAGATTCAGAGAGTTTTTGTGAAGAGTGCTGATTTTGCATAGAATTGGCCAGGTACAAAACCATATATAGGTCATGGTCTGATCTATGAGCCATAGGTGGGTGTTCATGTTTTTTTATCTACAGAAGTAAGGTATTTTCTAAAAATTGATTGACAATTAACAAGATGAGTTGTGGATTATTGTACGACTCGTGATCTTGCTCGTGGTCTGAAAATCAGAAAGATATAAGATCCCATGTACGAGGAACTCAAATTCCAAACTACAAGCCATGGATGAGGTTTCAAGAATTAGGCCAGTGGTTTAGAGAAGCAGTCTATGATACCCCAACCATGAGCCATGGAATCATTCACAGACCATACTTTGGCTCGTGGTCTGTTTAGAATCCAGTTTTCCTTATTCATTTAAGAATTGGTTTATGAAGTTTATAAATAGGGTTTTTATTAATTTTTGGATAGGTGTATCACGTATAGACCAATTTTTATTAGCTTTTGATTTTTGGGAAACACAAACACTTTGTTCTTACACTAGGGTTGTGGGAATCATGAAGAACTAACAAAGTAAAAACTGAATAGTTTGTAATCCTTTGAAAGGTGTGCATATATGTATTGTTTATCTATTCATTTTGACTGCTTTTTAATAGATGGTCAACGTTAGAATTTGTCTTATTCTAATTCACCAGCCCTAGGGGTAATGAATAGAAGAAGGGATAAATATAGGATTTGATGTAATTACACTCATCTAATTAGCTTGAACATCCCAAGGGATAGCTAAATTGGGACCAGGGTAAGGGTTAGTAATGTGACACTTGTAGATGGCCCAAATTGCATGGTGAAATTCTACTTTCCAGCCCAAGGACTTAGGTTAATATAACTTATCAGTTCTGCATGTTACACAATAAAAAAGGCTACAATTATGAGGTTATACTACATTAGGATTCATGTGGGAACATAATACCCTAGTTATCTTCTCTCACTAATTTTGTAATACTTGCATCCTAGTTGACATTAGAATAGGTCTTACTTATTGTTATTACATCATAAACCCCCCTTTGGAAATAAGTTGATTAATTCCTCGAAGTTTCTTTGATTATTCCAAGTCTAGACCATATTCTTCGTGGGATCGACCCTAACTATTGTAAGGTTCTATATTTGAACAACAATCGCTTATACCTTAATTGGGAGGTGTAATTTTAGCGTGATCAGGAAATACTAGAAATTTTATTGTGAAGACATATTTTCTTATCCATAAGTGTTGTAAAAGAACAAGAAATAAGTTATGTACTCCCAAATGAATTAGTCAAACTTACAAAGATAGAATCACGAGTGAGCCTAGCATCAAATTCAAAAGGTGATAATAAAGGAATATGTACTATATATTAGCAAACCAAGTTATAGAAGGACACAATAAAAGTTCAAAATGATCATATGGGTGATTTCAAAGAGGAATTTGATAGATTGTATGATTTTGATGATGAGTTGAAGTATACTAATCTTGGAACTATGTAGTTGTTAGGACATCCAAGAATACAATTCCTAAAAAAGTGGTATTTATGGGCATTTATATTTCTCTTGGATCACTAAAAAATGGATGGATGGAGGGGTGTAAAAGGATAATTGGTTTTGATGGTGCATTTCTAAAGGGTGTTTATAAAGGTGGACTATTCACTTGTATTTACAAGGATGGAAATAATCAAATGTATCACGTAGCATGGGCATTAGTTGATTAAGAATCCAAGGATACATGGTCTTGGTTTATTAAATGCAACAAACATAATCTAGAGCTGACACAAACTGAAGGTGAAGGACTCACAGTTATGTCTGATATGCATAAGGTATGATAACACATTGTAATTAATTTCTCCTTGTTTTTGAGTAGTTTCTATGTTACACTAATTTTCAACTATTTTTTATAAGATCTTCACATAGCACATACTGATTTATTGTCAAATGTTGAGCATAGATGGTGTGCTAGACATATTTGGGCCAACTGGAAGAAGGAACAGAGGCGTGAAAAAAGAAGAAGAAAATTTTGGCAGGTTGCTACGGCTCCATTTAACGTTTATTTTCAAGAAATACTTGATAAAATGAGTCTATTGGGAGAAGGCATTGTGGAATCTTTGTTAAAATACAACAAAGAGTAATGGTATAGGGCATTATTCAAGGAACATAGCAAGTGTGACATAGTTGAGAATAATATGTGTGAGACATTCAATAGTTGGATCTTGAAAACTAAATTCAAATCAATCATTACTGTGTTAGAAGAAATTGAGTCAAAGTTATGGAAATAATGACTCAAATGAGAGAGTTTTCTGAAAATAGGTAACTGATGTGCCACCTATGGCTATAGAAGTTCTTAGAGAAAATATTCAACATGCAGCAAGTAGTAAGGTTAAATTTAATGGAAATAATGGCTATGAGATTCTGGATCCACCATATTAGCATGTTGTTAATCTAAAAAAGAAGGTGTGTAGTTGTAGATCATGGCAACTGAAGGTAATTTCTTATGCACATGCAATTACTGCAATCCATTACAAGAATTTGAATGTTGAGTCATTTGTTGACCACTGGTACAGGAAGGAGATAAATTTGAAAGCCTACAATAAGTTCATTCAACCTATGACAAACATGAAGATGTGGTCAAAGAGTACAAAACCATCCATTGAGACATTTGAAATCACTGCTATGCCAGGAAGACCAAGAAAAAATAGGAGAAAAGATAAGGACGAGCCTAGTAAAAAGAAGTTTAGATAGGCTACAAGAAAGGGGAGAAAACTGAAATGTTCTTTATGCAAGAATTTTGGACATAACAAGAAAGAATGTCCAATGTTGTAAGTTTTTCTTTCACATCTTCAACATAATTAATGAAATTTATTTTGCCAATGTTTGTATATTAAGTTTTAAATATTGTGTATGCTGAAAATGGCTCCATAGCTGGAACTTCAACTGTAGGAACTACTAATGCAACTATTGAAGTGCCCACCAGTACTTCAGTAACTTTTATAGGTGTAACTGTTGGTGCAACTATTAAAGTGCCCATCACTACTTCAACGATTGCTGGAAGTGCAACAACTACAAGTGGATGTGTTGCAAATATTTTTGTAAATGTTGAAAGTGTTTCTCAACCAACAAGTCAATTCAATACTCAACAGTCTACTACTGGTGTTGGTGGCTTAAAGCAAAAGAGTAACACAATTAAAAGAGGTGGAGAAAATTCTGGATATAAAAGGCCAAGAACATCTGGTTGGAGCAAATGGTAATGTGATAGAGAGGGTAAGCATTAACATGTAAAGACTTCTATTTGATACTATAGAATCTTACTGATAGTATTATTGTGTTTTATCAGTCTGGATCTGTTGATAGAGTTTTACATAATCCTACATTGAAAAGTTCAGTACCTATCAATATTGATCTTGACTACAAACCCAATAAGAAGAAAGTTAGAAGAGAGTCAAATCTTCTAAAATCACTCATGCCACTACAAGCACCCAATCTGCAACAAGTCATGCCACACTAGCCACTCAGTCCACACCAAGTACTCAAGAGTCATAGTTTTTCACAGTAGAGACTTAGGTTTAGTCTATCTTGACTCTCAATTGTTTTGTGGTCTAAAATACTTTCCAACTGTTAACTTATATTTTGTCTAGCTTGATTTTAGCTTAATTTCCATCTATTATATTAACTTGCTATGACAAATAAGTTATTTTTATTTTATGAATTTGTGGGCAGATCACAGTAATTATAAGAGTTAAAATGAATATTTTCATTATCTTATATTAAATCATCATAGTACTCATGAACAAATCATTACACCATCTTAAATACAAAACACAAAAACCAAATGACAAAAATCACAATAACACTAATATCAATATTAATGCTCTATCTCCCCTGTTTTCCATCCCTTCTATGTCTTCCTTGCCTTCCTTGCTTTGCATGCATTCTATATCTTCCATGATCAACATTTGTTTATGGGTTATTCATGTAGTATTGTTCTTGATATGTAGGATAAAATTGGTATGTAGGATCAACTATGTCATCCCATTGAAAGAATCCACATCCATTACCATTTACATATCTTTGACAGCACCAAAACATTCTTTGGGATTGGTTGATGTCTTTGACATCTTAAGTTCAGCATGAAGTCTACAATAGCAAAAATGAACCGTCATTGTGAAGAATAAGAAATTTTAACGAATAAAAAAATAAAGTACAAAATCAATTGAGCCTGAATGACTATGGACATTTGGAAGAAATTTGAAGAGATGTAATTTGGAGAGAGAGAAATCAGAAATATTTTTGAAGAATTTGTAGAAGAAAAAGTTCAATAATGAATTTGGATAATTTGGAGAAGAAGATGGCGTAATAACCTTTTTTAAAGAGGTAAATTGGTAATTTAAGCCTTTAATAATAATAATAATAAAGAGAACTAAAAGGGTGGGATCCAACCCTATTCTATTTCTATTGCTGATGCGTACATACTGGCCTAGAAAAGAAGGAAAAAAATAGATTCAAGAGGGTTCACTATTCTTAGTCTTTGTATAATGCAAACAATAGCAGCGCAACTCAACCCTTAATGATGTTTATGTAGTATTTATGGAGGAGAGCGCCTATAAATTTACAACCCCAACACTTTTCTACTTCCAACTTTGGAATAGATGAACGATCTATAGAACAAGAAGCTGAAAGAAAAGTTGGATGGCTCTTGAAATTAAATTTTGCTGGGACTGCTACAGTTATTGGATATCAAAATTTTCTATACTTGGGAGACAATTTGATGTAGTAGTCTATCTCACTTCTATAAGTCAAGCATACCTTATTCAAAAGAATGGGTGCATCATATTAGCTCATTTTGCTATAGATGATGAGATAAGGATGAAAGTAATTGAGAGTGGTGGAGCTTAACAACTTTTAAACATGTTAGAGTCTGCCTTAGATAGTTGCACGAGAAAGGAATCCTTGAAGGCTCCTATTGCGATATCAAAATTATATTGAGGCGATTTGGAGTTGCTTTGGTTGTTGTTCTACACATGCAACACTGTGGATATTGTCATTAGTAAGGTAAGTGAGACTTTAAGCTTTAGTGCTTGCTTTTCAAACATGCTTTGAAAAAAATATATTTTCTCTGCTTGGTGCATGTGTTGAGACAAGCATGTGCTTGGCAGAACTAGTGTGCTTCGATCAACCCTACACATGTTATTTTGTAAAGAATATTGAATAATTTTATAAGTATATGTGGTGTGATGTTGGATATCTTTCTTCATTATTGCGATATGGTTACTAGGGGCATACATAGTTGTCATAATATTTAGGGGCATATATATGTTGTCGTAATACGTTAGGGACTTTGTACACACTGTCGTAGTATACTTTTGGAGCATTATACATGTTGACATACACTTGTTAGGGTGATGGGTTGATCTCCTTCACTACCGTTTATGACAAGTTTTGAGTATGAATTGAATTGAGATATGTAGTGACCTTTGTGAACATTTAGTTGAACTTATTGAGCATATATCATGAAGTATATTCTTGTGTATATTATTTATATAGATCCATTGTGCAGATGTATTTTATAACTTGTTCCTGAGGTATTAAAGTAGTGAATCGAGGATCTTACTGAGTTATATTTATATATAATTCACTCCTTACTTGCATGTCAATGCAAATACTATTACAGAGGGTGAGACTTGTGGCTGACAAGTTCATTTTCTATGGACTCTGTTGCTAAGGTGAGTCGTCACATTGTTCGTGCAGGCTACTATTTTAGCTCTATCTAGTATGACTTATGTTTTTTCCTTGGGGTTTTCATGCCTGATAGTTGAACTCATGTCACTCTATTAGATGCTCCATGACCTTATTATGGGATTTGGGCTAGAGATATTTTGTTAAGTGACCCGTTTCCTTTCATAAATTGATATTCGATTTTTGTTTGATAATTACTTTATTTTTATGAGTATTAATGAGTTTTGGAGTAGCACATATTGTATTTCTGTGCTTAGATAATTTGGATATATATATGAATGGTTGGTTCTCCCGACAGATAGTATTAGCAGGTGTCATTCAAATCTAGGGGGAATTTTGGGATGTGAAAAAGTTGGTATCAGAGCCTAGGCTTTAAGTCTTGGGTCATGGAGCAGTGTTTGATAGGGTCTTGTTCATGGGTATGTAGGCACCCATACTTATGACCTTGAGGCTACTAAACATTTAGGATGTATTCTATTTTTCATTTCTTATTTGTGTTTTGAGTTAAATCAAGTTTAGCTTTTGAATATTTTTTGTAGATGGCTAAGAAGCATAGCTCTTTCTCTGCTATTCTATCCAATGCAGTCGTTGGACGTGGTGGGGGACATGGTACTACCTCTAGTGGCAGCCAGGGTAGGTCTCATCCTACTAGGTCTTAGACTAGGACACCTGCTGCTCCTCAATTAGGAGTTATGAATGGGGAACAAACTTGAGTTGTTTCACCAGAGCAAGTACAAGAACAAGTTGTTCAGGATGTTTCACAAACAGTACCTCTTGCTGCACCTACTGTCGCTTTACCTACAAATGTTATGATGATAGTGTTGATTGTGTTAGAGGCATTGATGCCTAATTAGGGTGGAATCCCAACTCCTCAGACTATTAAGCAAATATAAGAACAGGTTTAATTGAATATTGATGCGACTTAGACACCGTATTTAGCCCCTCACAAAATTGGTTATCCAGTTGCAACTTCAAGACAACCCAAAGATCTTAAGAATTCCATGGACCTTAAGCCACCAGAGTTTGATGTGACACTAGTTTCTATTGAGCCTCAGAAGTTCATTGATCATTGTGAAAAGATACTTACTACATTAGGGTTGAAGGAGACTCGTGGTGTGGAATTTACCACTTTTATGTTCTTGGTATCTCTAGAGGCATTGTGGACTTCTATTCAGAGAGGTACACAAGCAGGGTGACCACCTATCACCTGGTCAGAGTTTTCAGTACTGTTTAAGGATAGGTTTATTCCATTGAGTGAATAGGATGATATGAGACATTAGTTTCTTGATTTGCGTCAGGTCAATATGAAAATTAAAGAGTATGAGGCCAAGTTCTTTCAATTGTCCAGGTATGTCCCATTTTTATTGTAGATCCAAGGGAGAAAGTGAGAACATTTATGGATGGACTAGAGCACCATTATCGTGGTCCTGTGATACGAGATGTGCAAACTGGTACACATTTAGATATGGTTGATACTACTCTTCGTTGTGAGCCCCATTAGGAGATGAGGTACATAATACAGGTGGATTTAGTAGTGCTCTATCTGAAGGCAATATTGGATTTTATCATGGGTAGTCTAGGTCTATTCAGTCAGAGTCGGTGGTGCAATCTTCTAAGAGTGGTTATCCAGCTAGAAAGTGTCAACAATAGATACAAAATAAGGGTGATAATTCCTCCTAGTCCAGACAACATCCAAGATATTCTAATTATGGTAGGAATCACAGTGGTTGTTGCTTTGGTATTGGCGGTCCTTGTTTTACTTCGGTGAAAGAGGGCATATTGCTAAATTTTATCATAAGGGAGATTCTGGTACTAGTAACGCTACTACATAGGTGCAGAGGAATGTGGCAGATACTCAAGCTCAAATTCAGCTAGCTAGGGTCTCTTTACAAGGTGCTCGTGGACAGGGTCGACAGGGTGCATAGGTTGCTCAGGAAGCTGGTGAACCACAAAAATCATTTTCTAAGGACAGATAGGATATTGAGGGATCTAATGTTATAGTCACAGGTATTATTACTGTCAATTCTCATGAGGCATATGCTCTTATTGATCCTAGTTCTATGTATTCATATGTATCCTTGTCTTTTGTTATATCTTTAGAATAATGAGTTGAGACTCTTAATGTGCCATATATGGTTATGACTCCAATAGGGGAGACTTTATCAGTGGATAGAATGTATAGAGATTGTGTTATATATGTGCAGGGCAAGGATACAATAGTTGCTTTGTTAGAGTTGATGCTATCTTAATTTAATGTAATTATAGGCATGAATTAGTTAGAATCATGTTATGCTTTGGTTGATTGTTATGCTAAACTTGTACATTTTAATTTCTTTGGAAAACCATCTTTAGTATGGAAAGGCATGACTCCTCTGACATGTGGGAAAGATAATATCTTATGTAAAGGCACGATGAATGATTAATCATGGGTGCTTTGGTTTTATTGCTACTATCCATGATACTCAAGGGGAGGATGTTACTATCGATAACATTCCACTTATGCAAGAATTTGTTGATGTGTTTCCAGAAAACTTACCTAGCCTACCTCTAATGAGAGAAATTGAGTTCAACATTTATTAGTGCCAGGCACTCAACCAATCTCTATTCCCCCATATCGTATGGCTCTAGCTGAGTTGGGAGAATTGAATGTCCAACTCCAAGAGCGACTTGATAAGGAGTTCATCAGGCCTAGCGTATCACCTTGGGGTGCCCCAGTATTATTTTTTGAAAAAGAAACATGGCACAAAGAGAATGTGTATCAATTACAGGTAGTTGAATAAGGAAACAATCAAGAATTAATACTCGTTTCCTCGTATTAATGATCTATCTAATCAGCTACAGGGAGCTACTCACTTTTCCAAAATTGAGTTGATATCAGGTTATCCTCAACTGAGAATAAAGACCAAAGATATCTCAAAGATAACCTTTTGGCTAAGGTATGGGCACTTTAAATTTTTTGTAATGTCTTTCGGATTGACTAATGCACTGTCACGACCCGGATAGGGGGCCTAGATGTGACATGGCGAAAGAGGTCCCGAAGGGCCTCAATTAAGCCATCATAGCATCATTACACTCATCATCGGTTAGGAAAATTGGAAGCTAAAGCATGTAGCACATAAGCTCTAGGGATTTAGGGACTTGGGACTCAAGCTATGGGGACAATACGGGAAAAGGATAAGCATGCTTGCACGTAGCACATAGTCATATATCATGCTCAACATTCAAGTCATTATAATAACATGGGAACATAAGACATAACCATAACATGAGAACATAATCATAAATCAAGTGGAGGTAGCATCATATTACATAGCCAAATATCCAACATACAAGCCAAACGTACAAGAGTAAGATTTGTCCAAACATGCCTCT
>JBCEWC010014440.1:0-14366 GCA_038996855.1 Solanum aculeatissimum
CTTGTCCTAGCCACTGTCCAACTTCACGGGACAGTGGACGGCTCGTTAAGTGCCAAACGAACCGTTCAAGGTTCCGTTAACCTACACTATGAGACCACACGACACCCTAGATAGACCATGCAAAGTTTCATGGTCCGTGCAAATGTCCTTGGCCATTTTTCTAAGCCTATCTCCAATGGCTTCCAAATATTAGACAGTCTCACTGTTTGGGCCATATCTCCATCATTCGATATCCAAATTGAGTGAACCCACTGGTGTTGAGAAGCTAACTCAAAGAGATACAATTTGATATTTTGTAGCTTATATGGTTCATTCTACATCAAAGGTTATGACTATTTGAAGTTGACTGTCAAAACTATCCCTCTAGGCCACTAACTAGCCTAATTTGCATTCGGCCACTTAAACTCAACCCGTGGCCACCCAAACTCATACATGCCTTGTCGTACTTCATTGAATGCCAACCATAAGTAGATTTCAAAATATTTCAAGTTGTTACAGTTGTCGAACTCTACTGTGGAACTGGGGGCCGCAAACTCGAGTACAAATAAAATTGGTTGGATGGTCTCCTATGACATGTTGACCACCCAGCCCCACACTCTGACCTCCTCTAGACTAGGTTGGGTGAGGGGCTTCTTCCCCTTGGGAAGAGTGTTGTGAATCATGGCGGCATAAGAGGCAATGAAATCCCTCACCAATACCAATGAATACCTCCCAGTCTATTGGGCCAACCACTGGAGTTTGTGTCATATGATAGTGTCCTCCAGCCCTGGGACGCTATCGAGTCCTCTAATGATAACCCAGGACTCGTCCAGTATAGAACGAGTAGGTCAGCCATGCTTGTTTCTCTATATATCCTCTGTGAACATGGTATGCATGCCCTCGATACACCACCTGCGGAGCTCTGCGTCTGGTGATGACTCGTGTGCGCAAGGGTTGGAGGATGATGAGGAGTCTGAACCCTCCTCAAAACCAGATCTGGACCCCCTCTCGGAGGAGGTCATCTGAATGCTACTGTTGGCCCTATCACCTCCCTTATCAGACTGGGGAAGGTGGACCACAATAGCCTGTGGTGTATCATACCTCAAAGATTCCTAAGTCTTTCATGGCTCTACATCAAAGTCTGGTTGGATGCCAAGCTCCTCTACAGATCCACTAGCTTCGGGGGCATGCTCTGAATCAGTGGCCTCATCTCGCAGGAGGGCCTTCATAGATCGAATCTCATCTTTTTTTATTTAGGGGCCATGGTTCCTGTAAGACACATAATCACGAAATGAATTAGTTCCATGAATCGCAATCCAAAATACAAGAAAATTTTCAGAAGTAGACTGGGGAAATTTAGGTTTACAAAACCCTCTTTACGCGTTGTAGAGTACTCTACGAGTCGTAAAGGGTTTCGTGGGATAGTGTTTATCTATTGTTCACTCAATTGGAGTTTCATCCATGAGAATGAGTCATGACTCGTAGAATGCTCTACGAGTCATAGATGGAGTATGATGAAGCCTCAAGAGTAATCAACACTGGAGCCTTTCATGAGGAGCATGTAGGTGCAGGACAATAAGTTATGTTCTCCTAAATCCTTAATCGATCATCTAGGTGAATTTCATCACATTACTTGATCGGTCTTTGTGATGTTGTGTTACTAACCCTTACTTTTATCCTAGACCAAAACTACTACCCCTAGTAGCTTGATTAGTTGAGAGAAATCGATCAACCTCTGTTAATTAATTATTTTCCTATTCATCACTTCCTAGATCAGACAAGTGATACTAGGCGTGTTCTAACGTAGGCCTTCCATTAAAAATCAGTTAAAGTGAAGAAATTAATTAATACAGCCTAACACCATCCAAGACATTGCAAGTAATCCTACTTTTATCTTAGTTAGTTTGTCATGGTTCTCACAACTCTAGTTGTGGATTTAGCCACGCATGCTTGAGTTATGATCAGAAATCATGTAAGAAGAATACATAATTAAATTACTTATGCACAAGAATTGATGAACAAAATCTGAAATCTCAACGAAATTGCAAACTTTAATTAATAGTATCACAAAATATTATTCACAAACTCTCAATCTTAATATTCTCTCTAAAAGTACTATATCTAATGTTCTATGATATTCTCTTTCTGATAAAAACCTGAAAACTTATTTATAGTACTTAAAATACAAAGCTGAAACGAAATAGGATAATTGTGTCAGTGCTAGTTACGAGCACCTTTTATGGCTCGTGAGGCAGTTCATGGCTCATGAGTCAGGGTCTCGTGGAATGTAGTTGTAACTACTAGTATCTTTCACAAACCTTCTTCACGAGTCATGTAGGATTCCATGACCCGTGAAGGATTTCGTCTGAGCCACTTTCAGAAACTCCTCAATTTCTTCTCTTTAGTTCACGACCACACTCTATGACTCGTATGATGGTCTACGACTCGTGTTTGGCTCTTGTAGAGTGGGACTAAATTTTGAACCCCTCACTGGAACAACAAATGAAACCCTCACTACAACTAGTGGAATGACCCATGACCCATAGAGGGTCTCGTAAACTGCCAAATCATCTGCAAATCTGTACCTCAAGCTCAAAACCAAGCCAACACTGAAATCCTGCAAAAACAAACAAAACAAATATCAAAACTACTAACATCACTTTGAGAATGCACAAAATCCCAAGTTTTAAACATTAAAAGTGTTGTATATTGGCAGCACATCAATATACAGGCCCTAGAGAAGCTGACTTTGGCTGCCCTCTAAGTGGAGTTTCTCCCCTAGCAAGTCCTTGACCTCTGGACCCATCCTGAACTTTGCCTCGACCACAAGTGGGAGCTACATCTGTGGGCTTGGGCTCTCCCACGGATCGTTTGGATATTATAATCAGCATCTGCGCAAAAGGAGTAAATTAGACACTTTCAAAGTGGGTAATACAAAGAAACCCATGAATCAGAGGCAAGATATGAAAATTTTCCAAAAGAGTATCTTGTAGCCTCCTAGAGATGGGTGTGGACGTCTACACACCGATCCACGAGACTCTACTAGACATCTTTCTCTTGACTCACGAGCTTAACGAACCTAGAGCTTTGATACCAAACTTGTCACGACCCAAAACCAGTCACAACTAAAGAAAAATGAAATAAAGAAGAAGTTAACACAATATAAAATCAAATATCCCCAAAACCTGGAGTCATGAATACAAGAGCATCTAAATGCAGTACTGAAGAGGAACATTACATCTATCTAAAGAAAATATAAGACTTTCTCATAATATCTGATACATAGTATGACTGAAAAGACATAAAAGATGATCCATAGATCCACGGCGACTCGAAGTCTGAGCCTCACCATAAAGATCTAGGTGATATCCACAATACTAAGGGTGAGTACACCAAAAATTACCCTGTAGGTTCAACTGACTAGATAAGAGAATAGGTACCCTAAGGCTTTGGTAATTGGCTTGTCTATAGGTGGGCTCTAGAAGGCGCCATCATGACCGGAGGAGAAAGGCTCAAAGACCTCCGCGATCGTAAAGACCAATCCATGAATGCGGAGAATAAAAGAGAGGAGGGTCACTCGCATGCACACCACTCTACGAATGCAGGACTTTGTCCCCGAATGAGGAGCACAGCAACATCAAGACCTCCACAAATATGAAGGATTCTCCATGAACGGGGAAAAGAGATGTTCCTGCACCAGATAACAGCAAAAACCAACAATATCACAGCTCAAATCAATCCGGAGTAGACACTTGGAACTCATCCAAAATCAGAATTTCATAAACTCTATATGTATCCGTACTAGAAACAGTGATCTGGACTCAATGTAATCATCAGAAATTTATTTCAAGGCCTTCTCACCACATTTACCAATCTGACTCTGTAAAACTAGTTTAGAACTCAAAATTTCAAAACTACCCTCGGCAATTCAAAAAATTATTTCGAGACCATTTGTAGCATTAGCTTCACCATCCATAACTACTAGAACTGTCAGAAATCCGATCTGAGCTTCCAAAGTTTGAATGTTGACCAAAGTCAAACTTGAGCCCAAAAATAACTAAATTCAAAACTTAGGGCCTAAAAACCTCATTTTAACTCCAAATTCAGTTCTACAACTTCCTGTAGTAAAACTAAAACTTAACCTTTTGGGTTCTATAATCAATAGAGGCATATGAAGCATGCATCCAATCCATCCCAAGTATAATACCAAAATCAAACATCTCAAGCTCTACAAGATCACCGGGGAGGACTTTATGCAAGACTGAAATAGGACAACCCCGATAAACTCTTCGAGCAATAATAGATTCACCCATGGGAGTATAAATTGAGAAGGGATACCTCAAAATTTTAGGACTCAAACAAAACTTAACATCCAATAGAGGAGTCATAAAAGAAAAATTTATACCTGGATCAAACAAAGCATAAGCATCAAAATCAAAGACTTTTAACATACCAGTCACCACATCTGAAGCCTCCTCTACTTCTTGTCAAACATGCAAGGCATAAAATCTGTTGTTTTTGGGAGCATCACTTGCCTGAACCTTTTGTTGTCCTTGAGCCCCGAGAACTGTTTGACCCTTCCTCGGGTTCTTAGGACAATCAACAACCTTGTGGTCTAAATTACCACACCCAAAGCAAGTACCTGAAGCTTTCTTGCACTCTCCCGAGTAATTTCCTTCACACTTGCCACACCAAGAAAATATTGGCCCACACCTAAACTATTTCTTAGGAGGAGGCACTCTAGCATTGGTAAACTTTGAATTAGAACCTTGACTCAGCTGGAAGCGACCATAACCACCACCCTTAGAGTTAAAGAACCCACCATCAGAATGGGCCCTCTTAGCATCCTTAACCTTCCTTTATTTGAGCTTATCCTCTTAAATATGTTCATCATACGTCATGATCCTGGAGATGTCCATATCCCGAATAAGCATAGCCATACGACACTCTTTCACAACTAGATCAGAGATCCCAAAAATAAACTTGTGCATTCTTGCACGAGGGTCAGCCACTAGCATATGAGCATACTTTAAGAGTTTTGTGAACTTGATGGAAAAGTCCCTCACAGTCATACCACCTTGTTTGAGATTGATAAACTCTATCATCCTTACCTCTCTAAGTTCAAGAGGGAAGAAATGATCCAGAAAAATAAATTTGAACTTTTCCCAACAACTTGAGCATCAACAACCCTCTTCATCAACCACTGTGTATACCACATCTATGCCACATCTTTGAACTGATAAAAAGCTAACTTGGTTTTCTCCTCAGAAGTCTCCCATAACAGCCAGTACTTTAGCTAGTTCATCAATAAACTCCTGAGCATCCTGAACAACCTTTGAACCATAGAACTCTGGAGGATTCATCTGGGTAAAATATCTCACTCTAACTGTTGGAGTGTAAACTTGAGGAGAAGGATTGGCCTTCCTCACTTGACTAGCCATGGCTTGAGCTAGCATAGCAAGAGTAGCACGAAGCTCATTAGGAGTTACCGGCTCCCACATAGGATCTTAAGGGATTGGTTCCTCATTAATTGGGTCCTACCTAGGTAAGGGAGCTCTTCGTGGAGGCATCTTCTGAAATAGTACCAATGGCAGTATCAGCAACAAGAAATCTAAATATACAGTCCATAGCACGACAAAAGAAATGAAGAAGTGAGACAATTCCTAAAATATCACCATAGCCTCTCACTCATAGGTATGGTTCATAACACATCTATGAATAAGACTCTACTCAACGTGGCATATTGGACTATGAGGATCATTCATAAACCTTGTTCTTTAATACAATGTTTGTAACGACCTAGGAGTAGGACTTAGGAGTTACATGGCGAATAGGAACTCGAGAGTCCCAAACAAGCCTCATAGCATACCTTAGCACATCATTGATTCGGAAGTGCATATATATACATTAAATACATAGTTCTAAAAAGTGGGTAAGTATGACTCATGCTATGGGGATGTCATAGGAATAGGGATAAACATGGATTCACATAGCACATAACACATATAACTAAGGGACGGGTGAGGAGGACTCAAGTTATAGGGGCATCATAGGACCTAGGACATTCCATAATATCTCATATCACATAATCATATCATCCATGCATAATACATAACAATAACATATCAAAGAAATACACAAAGCATAATCCATAAGAGAGTCTACAAGACAACCAAGAATGTGTCTAGTCTAGAATAGGTCGGGGACCAACACACTTCCTAGTATGACCCTCAAAGTAAAGAGATAGACCACATAATCATAATAGGTAGATAGAATTCAGCTTGTCCTTGTATGATAGGACTCACCGCAAGCAACTCTAAATCAATTCACAAATCGTCAAGAAGTGGGAGGTGATAGCCACTTGTCCCTACATGGTTAGATCATGTAGGCAAAAGAGTATGTGTTAGTTTGTTTGAATGTACTAAGTATGCGTGCATGCAAATGCATATGAAATCTTGCAAATCAATGATAGATGACAAGGGCACATCTATATAGAAAGAAGTATATAAGAAAGGATACAATATCAATATGCCATGAAATCAATGATGCATGATTGCAAAAGTACTTTACCCATAGCGGGGATATGACCTCAACCAACACAAGATAAGACCAAGTGAGCTATAACTCAGAATCCTCGATGTTCACCCTACACCAAAGAAAAGGGTAGACTACTTGCCAGGTAGTCCTCATTCCTCAAAAAGGGGAACAAACCATCCCTAAAAAGGGGAATAATCATCCCTTAAAAAGAGGAATAACCATCCCTTAAAAAGGGGAATAACCATTCCTCAAAGAGAGGAATAAAACCTATGTTGGCATATAGTTATAAGAAAGGAGACATTACATAAGGACCCCTTAGGTCGAGCCCCCACCCCCAATCTCATTCAGTGCTAAGTTGTCATCCTACGGGAATACATATACATATACATGCTTTCACAAAGAAGGACAAGTCCTTCAAATCATAACAATGCATACTTAGGCCTAAAAGCCAACATACTTCATAATCATACTTTCTTGGGCTAAAAAATCCAAATAATAATTCATATCATACTTTCATGAATACATGCATAATAGTAGCTCCTTAATCTTAACATAATGGTGTAAACATCAAATATAGCTCAAAGATCCATCATCATAGACATGATGTGATCACAAGCTTTTTATAACCAATACTTACTTTTAATACATAGTCATAATCATAATTGGGACTTAGCCCATATCAAGAGTTCCATGAAAATCATAATTCATGTATGCATATGTCATGAGAGATGAGAAAAATACATGGGCAATAGAGATTCAAATTTAAATCAACAATATAATATGAAATTCAAGTAAATCCATCAGTAACTCCATAATTAAATCAAAGTTTATATTGTTCATCCTTAAATCAAACTTTAAAGGGATAATGCATATTCAAATCTTCATAATGTTCATGCAATTCAACATATTAGGGTTTAATTTGCTATAAAAATAATAATTAAACACAGCCCATAACTCAATTTAATCAAATAAACATTGATGTGAAATACCCATAATTAAGTAAGCTTAAAATCCATGAACTAAGTAGAAAAGAATTTGGGGTCTTCATGGTTGAAAGGAAAACCATGAATCAATCCTACATACCTTTGATGACCAAGAAAAATGGAGAAGAAATTGATTGAAGAAGAAGGCCTCTTTGAATTCCCAAGTTGAATCTTCAAGCCTCACTTGAGAGGAGCTTTTAGGAGAGAGTATTTGAATAATCTAAGTGTAATGAATTGAATTGCATGAGAATGGAGGAGTATAGGTTAATTCAAGTGTTTAGGAGGGCTAAAGAAGCCTAGAATGGCCTCAGAAAATTACCAAAATTACAAATAAACCATTAATGAAACGGGCATGAAAAGTTGCCAAGGGTCGTCTTAAAAACCCACTTCACAAATCGTGAAGAGGAGTACAGGTCGTATACCCAACTGTGCAGCAACACTTAGAAAAAGCTTCACTGATGAAGTTCAAAAACGGTAATCCCATACTTAGAAATTTTTCACTCCACTATCCATACGGATGGCCATTCGGCCCGTAAGGTGTTGCACAAACCGTATACTAGTCTGTGGTACTTCACTTGGTCAGTCTCCAGCCATGGGCTGGCACCACGATAAGCCTCACGACCCATCAAAGTTCAAACGGCCCGTGAGGGCTCCTATCTCAACGATGCAAGTTCTGAAACATTAACCTTATACTTAGAACCATTCCATATGTTGAGACCTTCATGTAACACTTCACCACAACCCGTGTTGAGGACCACGAGACCCTCACACAAACCGTAAAAGGATTCATGACCCGTATAGGGTCTCCCTGAAACATGCCTTAACCAAAACTCCAAGAAAATCCATGTACAGACAACCATTACAAACATTAGTATAACTTTCTCATCCAAACTCTGAATTAAGTGAAACTAAGTGCGTGGAAAATCTAACTCAGAGAGATTCAATTTGATAGGTTGTATCCTACCTATTTCATTTTGAGCTAAGAGATATGATCAGTTAAAGTTGACCCTTCTAACATTTCTTAAAATAAACTTAACCAACGCGATTCTCTTGAACATGACTTTATAAGGGAGACTCATGGCAAACATTACCACCCAAAATGAGTTTAAAATCAATGCACATCACATCGAAAAGGTTTTCCAAAGTTGGGTTCTTTACATGTAGTATCCTTCTAAACTACCTTACCCTGTGGTGCTAAAGAAACTGACTGAGATTTATTATCCCTAATGTTCTACCTCCCCATAGGACACTCCTTCAAATAGGACCCCACCTGAACACATCTAAAATAACCATTTGTGCCTATAAGGAACTCTCTTGGATGAGACCTATTACACTTACCATAAATTGGATAACGAGATTATCCCTGAGCCACACTCGCCTATGACTAGTTGCCCTGAACTCTACAGCTGTATGATCCCTGCTCATTCCTAACCCTCGGTGTAGGTGCACTAGCGGATGAAGGTGCTAGTCCAGATATCTTAGGCTGAAAGGATGACTTACTAGCACTTCCATCCCACTTCTTACCTGTCTCCAGGCCTAATATTTTGGCCCTCTAATTTCTGAACTCCTCCATATCCTACATCTTCTCATCCTCAACTTGCTGCACATAAGTCATAAAGTGAGTTATGTCCATATCCCCAATTAGCATAGTATTTCTACCCTCTCTTTTAGTCGTTTAAGAGAGCCCTGATACAAACAAATCCATCTTAGTACATATGTCTGCCACCATAGTCGGAGCATAATGGGATAACTAAGTAAATTTGAGGTTATACTCCCACACACGCATAGTTTCCTGCTTCAGATTCAGAAACTCCCTCACCTTAGCCTATCTTAACTCTCTAGGAAAGTCCTTCCTAAAAAGGCCTCCTCTAACACTGTCCAACTCAAACTTGGCACCCCTTCTGCTCTACCTCCCTTCCAGTATCAAACTAGAGTCTTGCTACTCCCTTAAGTTTATAGGCAACCAACTTAACTCGCTCTGCATCACCTGTGTGCATGACTTGAAATACTTTATGGAGCTCCTCAATAAAGTGCTCAGGATCCTCCTTCACATCAGACCATATGAATTTAGGTGGGTTCATCTTCAGATATTCATAAACCTTGGTGGTGTCCAAACCATCATGTATGCAGTCTCCCTATCAACCTCCCTAGGTGGTGATTGGTTGTGCCAAAGTCTATATGGCTTGGTGAAGATCAACATTAAAGATATCCACTTATGATGACTACTCAACAAGCATAGTTGGACCTCTAGGTCTCTTAGGAATAGGTGGATTAGGCTGGTTTGCATTTCACCCGACTGGCATCCTCTACCCCTGGCTGGTCTGGCGGCTCTACGTGGAGGCATGATCTGAAAAGCAATGTATGAACACACGAATTAGAATAGATTAAACAGAGTTAAACTCTGAAGCACGAAGTAGAATACAATTGATAGTGACACTTCCTAACGCCCTGTAGCATCCTATTATGGATGTGGCGTGCTTCACACCAATAATACAAACTCTATTAGACATGATTCCATAGACACCCTAGGAAACTTGAACTTTGTGCTCTGATACCAAGTTTTTCATTGCCCAGAGTTTACACCATGGACGTGGCTAGCACCCACAACCATTTCTGGTCCCAAGCGAACCACTTGGCCTGGCGAATTTACTCAACAGAAGACTTAAATAATAGATTAGAGGCTTAGATATAATGTCCTAAAGAGACTAAAATAATCTGAAAAAACTACATAGAGGAAATAACCTAACAATAACTGAAAATAAGAATTTAAACTCATGTTATCTAGTTTATGGAACCTCTAACTCAGATAATCTGAAACAACTATCATGAGAGGTCCACGGTAACCACAACTGAAAATAAATACTAAAATAAAAATAAAGACTCCAAAGCCTTTGACTGGTAGGAGGCCTCACAAATACCTAAATAAAATGTTGGTCCTCAAGGGAGCGTCTATTGAGGGACTCTGCCACCTGCGTCTTCATCATAAAATAAAATGATGCAATTCTAAAGGACGTCAGTACATGAAATGTACGAGCATGTAAAATATCCAAAACAGGGAACTTAGGAGTAGGTAAAAGTATGTCCCAAAATATGACAGTAAAAATAGTATATACAGTGTATGTTGAATGTAATATCATATGTTAAAACTTTGTATGCAAGAATTAGTTTACTTTAGCTTAGGGAGTTTCCCTAACCGATAACTATCACTATGAGCCTCATGATGATATAGCATCTTGCCACGCTGATAGAGTCATCTGTCATGACCCAAAATTCAGGTATGATGGCACTCACCTATGTCACGACCCGAGAGTAGGGCCTAGATGTGACATGGCAAAGGAGAACCCGAGAGTCCTCGATCAAGCCATGATAGCATTATCACACACATTATTGGTTCGGAAGCACGTACAATAAGCAAATAGCATGTAAGTCTAGGGGATTTTGGGGCTTTAGACTCAAGCTACTGGGATGTTGTCGGGAATGGGATAGGCATGAATCACATAGCACATAGCATTTACGTTCTAAGGGGTGAAGCTATGGGGGAAAGTAGGGTTTGGGAATTTCCACATAAGCACATTCCAAGACAATCATATCATAATAGCATAAACGAAACGGAAGTATAACATAAGATACCACCACTTAACATAGATAGCCATCTCATTACAAGTATCACATAGCATAGCGTTTAATAGAGTCGATATGTCTACCAATGCCTCTCCATAAGATAAAATGGGGCCTCGATATAATCTGGGCTCACCCTCAAGTCATAAAATAAAGGAACATAAAGTAAAGACAAGGGTAGATGAAAGTGAGTATTGTCCTTGGAGTATAGGGCTCACCACAAGCAATAACTTCAAGAGTCTTGATTAGCCGTCTAGCGGAGGATGAAAGTCACCTTCGGACCCTACATGGTTAGAGCATGTAGACAAAGTGTATGGGTTAGCACATAATAATGCACTAAATATGCGGGCATGCAATGCATATAAACATGACCCTACAACCAACTACATGGTTAGGGCACATACATAGAAGGAGAATATAGGGAAGGATAGTATACCAAGATACCATGAAATCCATGAAGCATGAAATTCCATAATGCTAATAATACAAGGGATGTGACCATAACCGACATCCAAACTCATGTAACTACAACATGAACTTGCCCGATAAGGACTCCCATCGGATGAGAGAAGATTACTTGCCAAAGGTAATCTACACCACACCTTACGACCCGGTCATTTCGGTCTGATGGCCACCTTCCTTACAACCCGATCATTTTGGAAGGATTTCCATAACATATTATATCATATCATAGCATACCTACGAGCCTCGTATTTTGGTAGCATAACCTATGTTGGTACATAGTTGAGGGAAAGGAGTAGGACCCTTTGGGATAGCCCACTTACTACTCCAATCCAACTCGGTTCTAAGTCGTCATCCCACAAGAATACATATACATATACATGCCATTAAAACCGAACGAAAACACTTGACATCATAATTAGGCTTAAAGGCCAAATCAATTTCTTTACTTCCATGCCTACATGACTGAAAATCAAACATCTTTCATAATTATGCTTCATTGGGCTAAAAAGTATATACTCTTTCATGTCAAACATCATGCATAAGAGTAGTACTTGTCATATCATATCATATTGGTGTAAACACCCATGATTGCTCAAAGATCCATATCATAGACATTATGTGATCACATTCTTTTCATAACCCATACTTGTTCAAAATCATAGTCAAAAATATATTTGGGACTAACCCCACATCATACCCTTCATGAAATCCATGTTCACGCATGCAAATGCCATGATTGATAATGAGAGTAGCATGGGTAACTAGAATTTCATAATTTAAATCCAAATCAAGAAGAATCCATAGGAAATTCAAAATTAAATTAACAATTAAACCTCAATTTAACATTACCCATGCATAAATTAAGTAGTAAAGGGACATGCATACTTGTGTCGTCTTGAATCAAAGAAGTTCATCAATTAGGGGCTTAATTCATCTTGAAATCCTTAAATAAGAACGGCCCAGACTTCAATTGCACTAAATCATTCTTAATTCAAAGGGCCCATTTCAAGAAAAATCATAATTTATCAACAATTAAAAAAAGACTTTGAGTCTTCACGGTTGAAAGAGAAATCATAAATTGAACCCACATACCTTGAATTCAACAAGAAGATTGAGAAGATTCTGATGAAGACTTAAATTTTCCCCAATTTCAAGCTTGGTCTTCAATGGTGGATGAGAGAAAATTGAGAGAATTTTAAAGATGAAATGGGAGCTTGAATGAATTAAAATGGATTAGGGTTCAATTTAAGGGTTTTAGGAGACTTTAGAAAGGCTAAAATGGCTCTAGGAATAATTAAAATTACTAATTAACCATTAATGAAACGGAGCAGATAACTAGAACAGTCGTTGACGGAAGCATCAACATGGTTGGAGTAGTGACTAACGGACTGTGAACCCTACCGTGTGGCTTGACTTGGTTCATGCCTTGGCTTGAAATCTTGGAAAACTTTTTGGATCACTTCATGACAGGACTCACGGTCTATGAAGCTGCACACGGACCGTACACTGGTCCTGGAGCCTCACTTAGTCCAGAGTCCTGGCCATGGGGCCTGGGCAGTCTCTGGACCACTCCACAAGGGCCTTCACACACCGTGAGGCATCATATGGAACGTGAAGTGGTCAGTGGAGCCTTACTTGGTTCCGGCCTTGGTCCATCACCTAGCCCCACTTTCTGAAACAACCCATGGACGCCTCTCACGGGTCATGAGCCTTCCCATGGCTCATGTCCCCTCCCGTATGGCCCTGCCTTAGCCAACTTTGGCCCTCATTTTCTAGAAAACTCTCGACCACAGATAGTTCCACTAAAACGGCCATACCTTCCACATACAAACTCCAATTTGAGTGAAACTAATTGCGTTGCAAATATAACTAGAAGAGCTTCATTTTGATAGGTTATAGCATACACAGTTCATCTCATACAAAAAGATATAGCCATTCAAAGTCAGTTCTCTTATACGGTTTCATACAAAACTCTCCCAACATGATTCCCTTGAATACGACCACTTAAATAGAACTCATGATCATCACTACACAGGCATAACAAGTTCAAAATGGACGTTGAACCACTAGTAAAAAGTTCAAAAAATTTTGAGTCGTTACATCATCTCCTCCTTGGGAATATTCGTCCTCAAATGAGCTAGACCACAACTTAGGAAAATCAATCAAGCAAGAAACATTTTCATCATACCTTATAAGGGATCATGCATCATTTTCAAAGACATTTAAAACTCATATCAAAACATCATCTGAATCATTTTTTGTGCTCATGTATGCATGCAATGTCATGAAACTCAAGAATTTAAAGAATTAGGACCATTAGAAAGGATAGCACCTAGTACCTTAGGCTTGAGTAGATTGGAAAATATAGGGGTATCGATCCATCATGTCCGCCTTCGCTTCCCTTGTAGCACCCTCCACTTGTTGGTTCCTACAAAGCACCTTAACCGAAGTCATCTCCTTGTTGCAAAACCGCTTCACTTGCCTATCCAAAATTTCAAATGGTACCTCTTCATAAGTCAAATTCTCCTCAACCGTCATATCCTCCAAAGGTTCAATTGTCGTAGAATCACCAACAAATTTCCTCAACATCGAAACATGGAACACTAGATGAATAAGGTTCATCTCCACAGGCAAATCCAACCTATAAGCCACATTGCCAACCCGCTCAACAACCTCATATGGTCCGACGTACTGAGGGCTCATCTTACCCTTTTTACCAAATCGCATGATGCCTTTCATAGGAGATACCTTCACATAAACCCAATCACCTACATGGAATTTGAG
>JBCEWC010014441.1:0-14365 GCA_038996855.1 Solanum aculeatissimum
ACCTTGACTAATGCAGCTCGGCGTGATTGCAAGACTGCAATCTTTTCATCAATTTCCTGTATAGCTGAGGAAGTAGATGTTGTATTATTTCAAGGACACCTAATCACGAGGAAACATCAGCCTTAACAGTTCAATCCTCACCTATGTTTGGTGACATAGTTAATGAGTTTGAGTTAGACTACTTTCACTTAATCGGTGCTCGATACTCCTCCCAAGTCTCAATGCTCATAAAAAATCAATCCCAATCAATACAATTAATAAGTCCCATAAGGACTCATATCAATCCATCAATTCTATCACAATTGAGCTTTTCAGCCTATCAACCATCCCATCAACTCTCAATCACATCTTTTAACAATTCGACCAATCAATCTCATCGACCTTTCAAGAATGAATTAGACAATCATGTAGGAGGACTATCAATTAGACCAATCTTTAGAGTGCAATCAGGAAGACTTTTAAAACCATCAAGCTCTATCAACATCATCACCATATAAGGAAAGTTTAGACCAATCATTAAGGGGACTATCAGTTTGGATCAATCATTTGAGTTCAATTATGAAGACCCTCAGAACTGTCAAGTTCTATCAACGTATCATCATGCCCAGTTACAATCACAATCACAATCATGTTGTCAAGACTCTAGACTCAATCCCTAGGTTCATTCATGCAATCTTTTATCAAGTAATATGTAGTGGGACCAAATTTAAGTGCAAGTCTGCGACCAGTCCGCAACGCAGACTTGTCGCGCATTTTTCTGGAATTGCATTTTTACCTCAAAAATTTATCTTTCAATCTGGTTGCTCTAAAAATCAACCAAGATCATTTTTTCACATAATTTTTTGTGTTGATTGCATTCTGGCCTCGGATATGCCAAAAGAGTTTGAGAAGATGCGTTATGAAGTGTTCTCTCATCTAGGGGTATTTTGATAATTTTACCGGATGTTACAATAACATACTAATATTTTAATATAATATAATTTATTATAAAAAATCATATTTCGTGCTTAATTAAATTATGTCAATAAAATAAGATGGAAAAAACACAATCCATTAGTTGATATACTTAAAAAGGAAAATATGATCATAACTCTTGTAAATGAAATTAATTTAGATGAAATTCCTTTACTTTTCATTTCATAAAGTTTGATGAGGGGTGGACATTTGGTTCTTCGTTTCGGTTTTAGTAAATTTTGATTCGATTTTCAATTTTGAAAAAGTGTGCACCATATATCGAACCGAACTAATAATTCGGTTCGATTTTTTAAAGTTAAGTTCGATTTTATTTGGTGTTTTAAAATTAATTATTCAGTGCAAACTAATAAAAAATAAAATGAGGACAAAATCAAAGTATAAAACACTTAAAAACTTAAAATCATGTTAAGTGTTGATGTGCTTCCATGCAACACTGATTAGCTTAAAAAATATATATTTATCTTTGTCAAGAGCTTGCGCCTCCAACTATAGCTTGAGGAAAACAAGCACGTATATGAATTCCTTTACATGACATAAATTGGCAAAAATATGTTTGAATTTCTTTTAAAAAATAATATCTCAAGTTAACTATATGCATTACAAAATTGTTGCTACTTTGATTTGTTTTATATATTTATATAATTTTAATTTTTGGGGTCTAAAACATATAAATATTTTAATTTTTTTAAAATAAAAGTTCGGTTCTTCGGTGAATCGAAGTTTCGAGAAACCAACACCGAATCAGAGAATTGAACTTTTGAAAAATGAACATTGATACTGAACCAAAAAATTGAAGAACCGAATTAGTTTGATTCAGTTCTATTTTTTGATTTTCTGGTATTTATGTTCACCCCTAAGTTTGATAAAAAGTATTCCTTTTCCAAAGTGGTCAATGTTTCTATTATTGATAAAGGAACAAAAGTATATATAAATTTCTTTTTGGTATATACAAAAGTATTCATATGACAATACAAACGGCAAATCCTAGAGGTGTGCATCCGTAAGTTTGGTTCGATTTTATTTATTGTCGGTTCGATTTATCAAATTTTTTATTTTTAAATATGCTAAACCAATAAGAAATCAATAAAATAATTTTTATCGGTTTTCGCGGTTTATCGATTTTAAATCCTTAATGGTTTGATTTTTTATTTACCTGATAAGAATGATAATGAGAATTTACATTAATATAGGGCAGATAGAGTACGAAGAATATGTTTACAAACTTGCAAAAGCTATAATTAGTTAATTACAAACTAAAATACTAAAGTGAATAATTAATCACTTAAGTACTATAAAGATTAAAATATGTAAAGTATTGCTATACTGCCCTATTACTATTAAATTACAAATATTTAATATTTACGAAAGGGTAAAATAGTAAATTATTATAATCTTATTAGGTTATCAGTTTACCCAATAACCCAATAGTAAAAATCTGTATTGAACCGATAACCCAATAATCTTTTTTTTTAAACTATTAAAAACCTAATAATCTAATAACCTAATAACAATAAATCAATAATATTTTTATCGGTTCGATGCATTGGTCGGTTTGATTTTTGCACACTCCTAGCAAACCCAATGTCATTTTTATTTTTTTTGGTAAAAATGGATACATGTCATTCACACATTGGACATTTTTTCTATTAATTTTTTTTCATTTGAGAATTATTTTTGATATATATGTTATATGTCTTTATTTAATTTGTAACTTTGACATATATTTTACATATTTGATTAATTTTAAAAAAAAAATCAAAATAGCATAACAAGGTGTAACACCCGGTAAACTTATTAAAATATTCCTAGATGAAAGAACGCTTCATAACGTATCTCCCAAACTCTTTTGGCAAATTCGAGGTCGGAATTGCAATCAACACAAAAAATTATGTGGGAAAATGATCTTGGTTGATTTTTAGAGCAACCGAATCAAAAGTAATGTTTCGAGGCAAAGATGTAATTTCAGAAAAGTGCTCGACAAGTCCGCGTCATGGATTTGAACTTAATCCTCGTTCTAATATTTTCTACAAAATTAGAAAATCGATCAAAAAATGATTTATATAAAATTACACAAATGAATTTGACAAATGTGATTTATGTGTTATTTTATAGAAAAATAATTTTTGGACACGTTTAAGTTTTTCATCAAAAAATGAACTGAAGTGCGACAAGTCTACGTCGCAACTTGTTCTATCACGGTACTTGACGATCAATTTTAAAAGCAACGACATTCTAGTCCTTTTTTCACCCATCCTAGATTAAAACCATGTCGTTTTCAATCCTATATCAATTCATAAGCGTGAATTTTCAATCATTTACGCCAATTCACCTTAAGAACTAGGGATAAGGAGAAAAGAGGACGCCAGGGCTCAAGAGGATTGAGGCCAATTTCTTGCAAATTCAATTGTCTATCTTCGTCCCATGTCTGTAAGGCTAAACTAGAACACGAGAATGTTCTTCCATGTGCCTCTATTGATGGTAATAGAGAGATTGTGAAAGTGTTGACCTCTATACATGCTTTCTATGAATATTTTCTTGTAACTTATATACATCCTATGTATTTTCGCATGTTGATGATCATCATAAACTTGATTTTTACTGATAAAATGTTTCTCATGAGTTATTTCAGAAACCCAGTATATTATTTTATAAAGATTGCATGAATGAACCTAGGGATTGAGTCTAGAGCCTTGACAATATGATTGTGATTGTGATGTCAGAATGGTGATGATAATATTGATAGCACTTGATAATCCTAAGAGTCTTCATAATTTAACTCGAATGATTGGTCCAAACTGATAGTCCGTTTAATGATTGGTCTAAACTTCTCTTATATGGTGATGATGTTGATAGAGATTGATGGTCCTAAAAGGCTTCCTAATTAAACTCTAAAGATGGTCTAATTGATAGTCCTCTTAGCGATTTTCTAAACACTCTTGAAAAATATGATTGAGAATTGATTGGATGGTTGATAGGCTAAAAAGGCTCGATTGTGATAGAATTCATAAATTGATATGAGTCCTTATAAGACTCATTAATTGGATTGATTGTTTATGAGCATTGGGTCTTAGAAGGAGTATTAAGCACCGAATTTAGTAGGAGTAAGTCCAACTCAAACTCATTAACTACATCACCAAACGTAGGAAAGGATTGAAACCGTTAAATCAGATGGTTCCCTCTTGATATGTCCCTAAAACAATAGAGGACTCAATTGTCGAATCCATTATGGATTTGATTTGTTCTTTACCTGGAAAGTATTGAACGGTTGTGGCAACATCAATGGGATTGTTGTACGGTCACTGGCTCATAAGTGATTGTTGTCGGATAAGAGAAACTCCCATAAAAGTTCCATACTAATAGTACTCTGATTGGATTGGATTGGATTGATTGGAATGATTGAATTGTCTATGATTGGTCATTGTCTAATATTTATTCTTTCCTTAGACTTGACATTCTGATTGAGCATTTGAGATGATTGTATTCTACCTTATATCTGTTTCATTCAGTTATTTTACATACTCGTACATTCCACGTATTGAAGTTCATTTGGACTGTATCGGTTTATGATGTAGAGACATGTATTAGAAGTCATCAACAAATGTTTCGTTGAGGATCTATTCGCATTCAGCTGATTGGTGAGACCTCCTTGCTTTCGTAGGATTTCCATATTACTATTATCTAGCTACTAGATTTTAAAATTTTCTTTTATTTGATTTGAGGTAGTCATGAACCTGTCATTTGCACCATCTAGATAGTAGAGTTAGAGACTTCATAGACTAGACAATGATGAGTTGATGTTGACATCTGTATGTCTTGACTGATTTTCTCTAAAACTATTTTTATGTAAAAGAATTGGAGTTTGATTGTTGGCCTATGACCTCTATATATTGAGATTGTCCACCATTTTTCATCTTTAGTATTCCGCTGATATGTTAAAATATGATTGAATGAATGTGATGAGGCCAAGTGGTTCACTTGGTAGCCAACAATAGTTTCTGAGTGTCGGTCATGCCAATGGTACCCTCCCGGGACGTGACACAAGACATGTCATGAAGTGTCCAAACAAAGCATAGTTAAGATGTCTAAGTAAAAGTTGGTGTCAACTTTAGGTGGTCGTTGATGAATTCCGCCAAAATAAATAAATAATGTACTACATGATTTGATGTTCACGCAAATCAAAATTAATACAACAAAAAAGTACTATGATAGTTAAATATAACTATTTTGTTTTTGTGAATACAAGGAGCAATAGAAAAGCTCATAAACGCTTCTTATTAATTTAGAAATCATTTGGTATCTAGTTAGAGTTACATAGATAGTACCAATGTAGCGGTTAGTTATGAGTAAATTTATATTTTATTTTATGCATATATTAATTATGTAGGACTTAGTTATATATGTACTAGTTTAGTTTACGTGTTTTGCACGTGTGTACCGTGCCAGTTAATTAAAAAAGACAACAAATAAATAAATTATTATGTGTATAACTTATATTATTGAGCACACAACTATAAATAATTATGTAAATATTATTATCTCATATCATTAAGTTTATAAATACGTCATTTTTCTATTTCTATTGTAGGATGCAAATCAACTTCATTCTATTTGACAATAACATAAGACAAAATAATTGAAACTTCTGATTCTATATATGTCTTTCTTTTCCTCATCCAATGTCCAGTGTATTAAGAATGGAACAACCTCACCACTGCACTACAACCCATGTTGATAATTTTATGTTCTTATAGTGTTCCAGGAAAAAAATATCTTAGTTTATCATTGAGTTTTAAATTCTTATTCACCTCCAATCTACCTCGATATGAATTATAATTAATACGCTCATATTTTCTATTACTATATAATTCAAATAATAAAATATTTACTTACCATTTGTTTCTTTTATTTGAGACTTTTAGCAAGAGAACAAACATAGTAATTTCAATAACTTGGATCATATACTTGAATGTTATAATTTATGTTGAATAGCAATTTATAGTTTCTTTGGGTGGAGGTTGTAGAGTTGTATTCTGAAAGCTCTTTCAATTTTTAAATAAACACATATATTCCTTCCAAGCATGTATGCATACAAACAAACATTGAAGCCAATAAAAATGCATACAAATTATCAATCAACATACATATAAATTATGAGATAATATAATATTATGAAAGAGAGAGAAAATATTATTACCTCTAAACCCATCAGTGCAGAAGCATATTGCTTTGACGTGAATAGAATTTTACTCCTTATGTAGCTAATATGTATCTTTGTGTTATTGTCTAGGTGGAATTAGGATAGGATTGTAGAACTTTATGTTTCGTGTGTTAGTTTGTTTAAATCCTAAATATTAGTTAAATTGTTAGTAAAAAAAAATTGACCTTTTTTCATATTTCTTCGACAATTTTTTTTCTGTTTTGTTTTAGAATTTTTATTATTATTATTTTGAAGGTTTTTTTCACTATTTTTTTTTTGGATCAAGTCTATTTTTTTGGAAGATTTTAAAGCCTTTTTCTTTTTTGGACTTTTTACTTTTTTTTTGGACGTTTTCTTTTTATTTTTATTTTAATTATTATTTGAAAGTTTTTTTTTTGACTATTTTCTTTCTGGATCAAGTCTATTTTAGTTGGAAAATAATTTTCTTTATAAGAATTTAACCATAATAAGAAAATCTTCTCCATTTAATTTTTATTTTGTGTATTATATTGAATATTTAATATTTTTAGAATAATAATATAATAATGAAAGAAATTGTGAAAAGATTGTTTTGCCTAAAGGGAAGTCTTTTAATAATAAAGGGTAAAAAGTTCAAACAAAATTTCTAAGGATCTTCACGCTTTTAATATAGTATAAATAAATATAGATATGGATTAATCATTTCACCCTCTATTACTAAAATAATACTACATAAAATTTTTGATAACATATACACAAATCAATTATGCAAGTATTTAAAATGTTAATTAAATATGATATTAATTAATTTTATATACAAATAACTTATTTTTTATCTATTCACCAAACATCATATAAATAGTACAAAGTATAGTAGCTTGCACCAGAGACAGAAACTTTGTAACTCGCATCCCAACACCAAATTTACATCGTCTCAAATACGTTCCAAAACATACTCTTAGCACCAAAATCAATTTCGAAAGTTTTACTCAACCCGAATTCAATTCCATAAAGCCGTGCATGTTCCTTATCATTTCATCTATCTAGTTGAATAATCAGACTTATAATCCAACTCCAGTCTCTTACCAGATTATCCTAAACCTCACATAACTCAATTTTCATTTGAAACTAGTCTAAGTGCAAAATTTTCAATTTACTACTTAGAAGTTTTCTTGCTCAATTTTTTTTTTATTGACCAACCCATAATGACGAGGTTGGATCATCTTCTACTATATAAAATAATACTACATAAATTTTCTCATAATATATATACATTTCAATTATGCAATATATTCATCAAACATCGTATAAATTATATAAAATTTAATACAAAAATAATTTAGGAGTCCTACTTTCATTTTTCCAACAATAAAATCTCTAGTCTAAAAGTTCCTTTCAAAATTGAAGACGACGACGTACAGTTGATTAAGCAAAACAAATAAATATCCGTAAGGAGAACAACTCAACTGTCACTTCTACCCGAAGTATAGTAGTAAAATTCTGTAAACTCAAACAAGCAGCAAAAATGGCAGCACAAGGAACTTGCCTTAATCATCTCTCCCGAGAATCCTCTGATATCAAACGCCTCGCCCAATTTTACATTGAGGTTTCATAATCATAGTCTGGGTTATTTTTCCTCGTAGAACAAACACAAAATTGATTGTTTAATGAAAATGGGTCGTGGTTTTTTTTTTCCCAGATATTTGGGTTTGAGAAAGTTGAAGCTCCAAGATTTGAATTTGATGTGATATGGTTGAAGCTGACACCATCTTTCTATCTTCACCTTATCGAGAGAGACCCGACTACGAAGCTTCCAGAAGGTCCATGGAGTGCCACGTCAGCTGTCGCCGACCCGAAGAATCTGCCCAGAGGTCACCATGTTTGCTTCTCCGTCTCCAATTTTGATTCTCTTGTTCAGAACCTGAAGGTTGATTTTAATCCTCTATTTTCTCCTCCTTTCAGTTTCATTACAAAGTTTATGCGGGTAAAATTTTATTTGGGTTTGATTCAAGTATTATAGAAGATGTGTTGCTGTTTTCTATTTCAATTTCTGTTTAAGATTACCCTAAATTAATTGTTTACTGTGATTAAAGAAAAAGTTAGTTTCAGGAATTGGATTATTAAGAACTAAATTAATTGCTTATGATCAATTTCATTTCTGGACTGTTGTGGACTGTTTTTTCTTGAGCCGGCGCGAAACTACCTCTCTACCTCCGAGGCAGGGGTAAGGTCTAGTACACTTTACCTGTGGGACTATATTGGGTATGTTGTTGTTGTTATCCTGTTCCTGATGATTATGTTAATTGTGATGTCAAAGTGCTGGTACTATTATTAACTTGATGATTTTTGGTATCTCTTTTTCCATTATTTGGTAACTCTGTACATCAAGACTAGGACATATTGAAAGAATCACCTATTATTTTTTGTCTCCACTGGTATTGGAACCTGAGACCTCTCAGCCACTTTCCCTAGGTCACACCCTTAGGTGCATGTTCGTTTTACCCTTTTAGATGATGTTAATTCTTGTTATGACAATCTGAATATTTAAAATTGTGTAGATTGAGGTTCCTCTGAATGAGATATGTGAAGGGCCATATAGAACAGATGCTAATTAATTTGATTGTTGCTTCTTTGAGGTTTATCAAGGGGATTGGAGTTGTTCTACCTACTACTACATTTAACTTTTTCTTGTTTTATTTGTTGCAAGTATTTAAAAGAAATGCACTAGTTTTTTAATTTTAATGTGAGCTGAAGTGAAGTAATTATAAGTTGGTTGATAATATAGGCAATGATGTGTTAGGAACTAGATAAACTAATGTGATGGGCATAACTGATTTTCCATTTCCAGGAGCTATAGCTGTATTTGTTTTAGATAGTGTTCATGAATCGTAAGACCAGTGGTTATTTAGGAATAATCAATTGATTGACTGGCCACATTTCGTTGATAAGGTGAGAATTCGATTCAAACAGAAAGGATATGATTTCGTGGAGGGGAGACTCCCCAATCTCGGACAAGTAAACTATGTGTCTGAGTACCAAAATCATTGTGTGGATGTTTTGTCGAGCTTCTGTGAGTCAAATATACTCTTTCCAGGCTACGCATATGCTCATCCACAATGGAGCAACATAACTCACTCACTATTACCGGAATATCATGGAGAGCAAACAGAATGCAAAAGTAATACCAATGCATGCAAGGTGATTGATGAATTGTCTGACAGGTACAAAGATGCAAATCCTCTTGGCACATCCAACAAGCCTAATGAACTTTCCATTCCCCCTAATGATCTGGTAAATTCTGTCTCCCAAATTGCTGTGGTAAATGGCTGTAATGATGATGCTAAAATGAAGAGGAAATTGTTACCATTTGAGACGAGCCTGTAGAATTTGTTACTGCAAATGTGGATAAGCCTTTATTATGGATTAATTCTATAGTATCTTTTCCTTGTGACCTTGCCATGTTTGATATTCACAAAGTTTTAGATAATTGTTGGAATCAATTATTTGTTGGGAACTTCGAGAAAGTCTTCCATCTCGAGCTTGCCCAACGTTGGGAGGAGAGACGCCTTCTATTCCTTCCACTTACAATTTTGCCAAGCTTATAAATAGAGGTATAACTGATCACCTTCGTGGACTTAGTCATGTTGCACTTATCTTCACTTTGCATCTATTTCCACCTAATCAATTTGGATTAGAGTTTCCATTTGATCTTTGCTCTAGTTTACAGTCTATGTTCCTTAGAGTTACCAGAAATTCTGTATTTTGCTTGGTTCCTGATAAGTTCACTATACCAACACTGTGGAATCCTTGCAATTGGTTTGATACTGGACAAGATGCGCCTCTGCTCATTTTTGGAGATGCCCATAGGAAATACATATGTAGCTTTAAGTCTAATCACAATGAACAAAGTCTCTCCAACTTTACCATTAATTGTTCAAGTTTATTCAACAACTTGAGAATGGGTTGCTCGCAATATGCTACTCGGCGTGCTGAAGAGCTACGACCTAATGACATATTAATGCAGGCAAATAAAGGTGGCACTAATGTTTCACCAGTTGAAGGATCAAATTGTTTTTGGTTTTGCTTGCGACCAACAACACAAGACCTAGCGTTGGTAACATTAGAACCTTTGAGTTCATATTCCACAATTACAGGTGGTCAAACCTTGTCCATTGAGTTCTCTGTTGGCTATAGATATAATGCATCCAAGGGTCTCTACACTGCAGGGAAAGTACACCTACTAGTCCTATATGTAAGTTTTGATGTTAAACCTGAAGATTATGCACAATATGACTGTTGTTACAAAGAAGCAGTGTCATATCAGACAAATTATTCAATGCCATGGAGTCCTTTGTTATCTTTTATTTGTATGCAAAATGAGAGGTGCATTGCAGTTTGTTATCCAGAGAAAACAGGGGTAAAGCTTCCTTACCTTTCCGATGATGTTTTTCTACCACCTAACTTGGCTGAGCAAATGATTGTTCTTAGGATTATTTTTAGAACTGCTGAATCTCTCTCTATCTGTTCATTCGAACGATGATCCAATTCGAGAAAGTGTGGAAATGCTAGCTATTCCAAGTTCTTCATCACTTCCAGGAATTGGTTACATGCCTCCAGGAGATGTCGTCAAGAACCTGCAGGTGCTACTGCCTTCTATATGCTATCACATCGCCAGGAACTTACACAAACCGGATATGTCTGTGTTGAGCTTTTCTGGGAAATTACTTTATGAGAGTGTTATATTTTCCTCGTTAGTTTGGCCCTACTCGAACCTTGAGGACAAGGTTCTCAATACAGAGGGAGGTATTGTTGTGAACACAGATAGCCCAAAGACTGGCCCAACTGTTGAGCCTTGGCCTAAACCACAAACAGGCCCAAGAATTAGACAGCCCAATAATAGATTTGCTTGGGATCCAAGTTGAGTAGAGTTAAATGGTTGTCATTTGGGGGTTTAGGGGGATTATGCATATTGTGAAAGAAACTCATTGTTCATCTCATCCTCTTTCTAGAATCTAGTCTTCTCATCTCTATCCTTTGTTGCTTGTTATTTTACTATTCTTTGTTGTAATTCTAAGTATTGTTATTGTAGCTTGGCTATCAGTGATTATATAGTACTTAGTATCTGTGTTGAGAATTGGGTTCATTACACATCGACAGAGTATAGCTATATTTGTTTTAGAAAATGTTAACATGGGCATGAATTGTAGACGAATGTTTAATGTTCAAGACTTCTTTAGTGAAGTTTATAAGGGGTCAATATCAATAGTTAAACTTGATATTCATTTGCCAAGATGAAAGAGGCATACCCATTGACAGAGCTATTGCTTTAATGTAAACGTGAGCTTGAATTGCAGAACATTGTCTAATGTACAACGACTAATTTAGTAATGAATCTTTAACGGTAAGTATTAAAAACCAAACTTGATTTGGATTCTCCAAGTTCAGATGCATTTTCAGTTGTTTGATTAGACTAGTTTCTTCCTCAAGTCTGGGTTGTCCATGACTAATAAATCTGCTGATCATCTCTTCTCTTAACTTTGCCATTTAGGAGAAAGGAATTGAAGTTCACGAGAGGACTCAACCAGATGGCAAGACTAAACAAGTCTTCTTCTTTGATCCAGATGGTGAGATTTTCCTTTTATGTTTATATGCTAATATCACATTGATTCCGAAGTGATAGTGTTCTAAGTTTATTAAATTGTATGACTATCTACTCGACCTCAGATAAGGCAAAAACACATGAGAAAAACGATGTTCTTTATCCTCCTAAATTTGAATAATGTCTACGCTGGTGTGTCAAATTCTTTGCAGTTCTGCACTTGATTAGTTAAAGTTTTTCACTTCGATAACATATTGTTTTCAATCTACAGGAAATGGTTTGGAGGTAAGCAGTGGGGCTCCTGCCTCCTGAACAGTGACCAACTCTCAGTGTCCCGCCTACTTGGTAGCTGTAAGTTTAGAGTATAATAAACCTATGGGCCTCAGGAAACATTAGCTCAGATGATAACCTTGTGTAACTTTGCCTATTGGGTATGAAAATAGTTGTGTTGTTTTACTTATGCTTTCTCCTTGCAATTTGCCTCCAAGAAGCTTGTACTCTGATTGTAGGCAAGTGAATTCAAATTGATAGTGTAAGGAATGTATGTATGTAGGTCGATCTTTCAATAAGACAATACTAGTGGAGTTAGTAGTAAATAGTAATAGCCACACACACAGATTTATACTGTTGTGTACTTCAATAGACATGATTGTCTTGTTAACCTTATCAACAAGAAACTGAGAGATATTAAGCAGTGATTATGTTATGATTATTAAGAAACCAGAAGGAAGCTGAAAATTTGAATTCTGCTTGCTTTTCTGTCGGATTGCTCCAGATAAGTACAACAAAGAGATTGTTATCCCTTATAATCTTAAGAGTTGATCCACAAACTCCTTTTCCCCTTACAAGATCTAATGAAACTTCTTTAACCACGTTGAAGGACAACAACCAAAACTTAGCTACCCTAGCTAAGAACACAAGCACGACACTTACTTGAGCACCTGAGAAATTTATTATTTGCAAACGAGGTCATTATCAAATATGAAGCGTAAAAAAATAAAAGTGAAAAATTATTTATATCAAATTTTTAATAGTAACACACTCTCTACTGGTGTAACGCTGCCAGATGCTTCTGTTTAATAGAACATGAAGAGGAGGATAAAAGAAAAGCTTATGACGAGCATCTATTTGAAAGTTGTAACGTTTGTCTTGCTTCCTCACATAAATTAAAGAGAGGTGGCATAAATAAAGCAAAATTAGATGTATAACACCTGAGTTTTTCTGTTGCTATTAATATATTGACTTCTATAGTACGAAATGATTAAAATATTTATTGCTCCAACTTAAAATACGATTAATCTAGTATAAATCACATAAACCCTTAATAATTTACCAAATAAATTGATAATCGGACATTTTCAATCCACCAAACAAAGACAAATGATTTTCTGATCAAGCAGTTAAAGCAAAAGTTTCACTTTTTGACTATTCAAGAACATTTCAAAGTTGCCAATATGAGTCACCTTTCTTGCTTACAACTTTGCCACGTTTGCAAAGAGTTGCAACGTGTCATCCCTGAAGCATCTCCAACACAAAAGCAACTTTCCTAAATCAAAATTATATAAGATGAAAATTGTGAAACATAAGAAAAAAAAAACAAATGAGCCAAGGACAGCCTCAAAGGGCTGAAACAGAGCAGTCCCTAAAATATGGGGACGTTTTTAACGTAACAGGTGAGTTAGCTAAACAGCCAATTGCACCCCAAGATGCAGCCATGATGCAAGGCGGTCCAGCTTCTGTTATGCAGGCTGCTGCTACCAAAAACGAAAGAAGCGGAGCTGTTAGTCATGAGACTACCACTCAACTTGCTGGTGATGAAGGTGTTACTGTAGCTGAAACGAAAGTACCTGGTAGACGTATAATTACTGAATCAGTTGCTGGACAGGTGACTTTTAAGTTTTTGGACTAAAAAGGCAAAAAAAATTGTTATTCTTCTTTAAACGGACTATTTCAAACAATTAAAAAGGAGGATCATTAATTCGTTTGGAAATTATATCAAGGAGTGTTTATCTGTGTGTGTATGTATATATATATATATATATATGTGGAAAGAAGTAATAAATAAGGGCTTCTAAATTTTCCTTATTTGATTTACTTCTTCTTCTTCCTCCTTATTTGAATCAGGAAACTAGTTGGTTCCACTAAAAAAAAATCCTAATTTACATGGATTCTTATTAATTATAGAATCTCTCCATATAAAATCTTTATAAATAAATAAAAAGTTCAATAGAATTATATTGCTATTTTACATATAATTTGTAGTATTTTTCTTTTGAAATTCTTACCTCTATACATCTCACATTGATTAATTTTTTCATATGTCGTATTTTGTATTTATCCAATTAGGTCATTTATTTTCTAATAATGTGATTTTAGTTTATTTTATAATGTTCACGACATAATTCATGAGCTTTAACTTTTCGAAAAAAATAGAGAAAAAGTTGACAGTGACAATCGATGATTTATCTTATTGGTGAGTAATGCATTAACTTTTTACATTAAATTTGGATTAATGATATTTATTATTGGAATATTTATCTTACTACAAGTAATAATTTGATTTTTAAATAACTATACATATTTGAATTTTCTCTTAACAAATTAATTTCATGTTT
>JBCEWC010014442.1:0-14365 GCA_038996855.1 Solanum aculeatissimum
AATTTAGTTTTCTTAATTTTATCTTTAAAAATTAAGTGGCGACTCTGTAATTTCGTGAATTCGGTTGTTACTTAAATTAATTGAGTAATTAATCGAATTTTCGAAACAAAGTCATTTTTTTTCATAAAACAAGTGGAGCATGAATGGAACTGAAAGTCTTTTTGTATTTTCAAAAATTTGAAACCAAATGATTGAACCTACCTGAATGTGGTCATAAATGTGAGTCTAAACTACTCTTGAAAAATGTGATTGAGATTGATTAGATGGTTGGTAGGCCGAGAGGCTTGATTGTGATAGAATTGATAAATTGATAAGAGTCCCTATACTTGATTGATTGGATAGATTGAACTGGTTGGATAGAGTGAACTGATTGGATAAAGTCTTATGGGCATTGAGTCCTGAGAGGAGTATGGAGCACCGAATTGAGTAAGTGTAAATAACAACTTGAACTCAATAACTATGTAGCCAAACGTAGGTGAAGATCGAATCGTTAAATTAAAGTCGGATATTTTCTGATGGTCCCTTGAAAAATAGAAAATTGGATTGATTGATTGTGCATCCTTAATTGGATGAGTCGTCCCTTACCCTAGCAAAGTATCGGACAACTGTAGCAATATCAACAAGATTGTTATACCTCATCGGCTCATAGGTAATGGTTGTTGGATAAGAGAAACTCTCATATAGGTCTTGATAATACTCTGATTGAATTGGATTGTACGTAATTAGTCTTTGTCTAAACCTTACTCTTGCTTTAGACGTCATGGCATCCTGATTGAGCTTTTACTTACTGATTTAAGTTATCTGCGTTATATTATTCTACCTTGATACATGTTTCATTCTACCACATCACATACTCGTATATTTCACATACTGACGTCCAATTTGACATGCATCATTTCATATTGCAGAGACATGTGCTAGAGATCATCAACATACGCTTCGTTGAGGATCAGATTCGTAATCAACTTTGGTGAGTCCTCCCCTACATCTAGAGGATTCCATTTTTATCATCTCATTTTTTGAGTTTAGTACTTTTATTTTGATTTGAGGTAGCAATGAATATGTGATGAGCACTATCTAGACAATAGAGATAGAGGCTTCATAGACTAGACAATGATTGGTGATTTGGATGTTGTCTTTGACTAGTTTCTTTCATACTAATTTTGTGATTAGATTAGATTGATTTGTTGGTCATATGACCTCCATCTATTGAGTTAGACAGTGGTGTTCCTCTATTCTAAGGTTATTTCTGGATTGTTAAGCCTCCCCTGATTGAATGTATGATTAAACTAGTGATTAGGCCAAGTAGTTTGCTTAGCCATTAGTAATGGTCTATGAGAACTGACCACGTCAAAGGTACCCTCTCAGGGCATGACAATGTTATGCTTAGCTTAAAAATGAAAAAAAAAAGTCAAAATGATTTAAAAAAATATTCTTGACTTTATAAATACTTACTATATTTTGTATTCAAGAAGTTTGACCAATTAGTCAAAAATATGAGAGTCAAATAACTTATACAAAGGATCTGACGTGAAATGTATTTGTACATAAATTTGCGCTATGATTTGTAAATTTCACAGTTGAAAACAAATAAAAAATTATCCAAGATATTCAACTACCGTTTATGGCAAAATAATTATTGTACGCGAGTTTATTCTTATCAAATACTGTGATGATTCATCACTATAAATACGCTTGAGGAATTGATATCATACATCACATTTTCTTACTTCCTCAAAGTAAAGATTTAGGCATGGAAAGAAAGATGGAGCACGTCAACATCGAAAGGTTGCTGAAAACACCCATGGAAGAGCTTGAACACTTTGAGCTTCAACAACGGTGTGAGCTTCTAGAAGCAAAATTGAAGGAAATTGATGATGTGGCGAATCAACAAAAGAAGCAAGGTGTTGTGTTCCCATATGAAATTCTTGGAAGTGCAATGGCTCCTCTTAAGGATGAGTAAAACCGTCCTTTGTCAAGTATTGATGTGAAATCAACTAGGTCTATCATAATCTATGATTTCAATTTTCATTTCAATATGTTTATGATAATATGAAATGAAATAAAATCTATGTCTTTTATTTAGAATGTTGTTATTTTTCATTGCTGGCGTTGAAATTAATGTGTTTAATTCACCAGTAATAAAAATTTTACTAAGTATAATTAAGTCATAGTTTTAGCAAATAATTAAACTAAACAGGTCAGTGTACCTTTGATGCACGCACCCTAAAGAAATAATCCAAATTAATTTACTTAATTTAAAATTTGTCTTCGAAAATAGAGTAAATTTAATTGGATGAAACCGTGTGTATGTGATTTTTTTTGTTCACTGTTTCTGCCAAAAGTTGGAAATGGTCTTCAAATTCATGAAAAAATTAATTAAAAAAGCACATGTTAAACAAGTAATTAAATTAAAAATATCTAAAAATATATTATTGACAATGGTATTACTTTTTAGTCGAATTAACAAGTCTTCTAATTTAATTTTGTAAAATTAAATTAAGTTGCAAGTGTTACATGATATAATGCTACATCTATTATACTGCATAATATGTAATTGAAGATGAGCGTGATCTCAATGCACCAATTCAACATACTTCAAAAGCTTCAACTGCAACAACAGTAAATTACTGTCAGTAATAATAGTGGATGAAAGTCTTCGATCGATTTGAATAATTTTTAGCTAGACATAAAAAATTAAGGATAAATATGCTCATTTTGAACTTCATAATGCACTAATAAAATATTTATGCAATCAATATAATAATACTAAAAGTTCAATATTTTTGTAGAATTTAAAATAAAGTTTATGTAGATATAATATTTATGTAATTATATTTCATCAATGATAGTTGCTTGTAATTTATGCTATTTAGAAATTAGAGATAAAATATAATTTTATATTATGTGAAGATTTTGAAAAGAATAAAATTTTATAAAACATCAAGATTATATAAAGTAATTATTTGTTTGAAAAAATAAAAAAGAATTTATATTATAATTAGTTATCTCTAAATATAATTTTTTTTATATTTGAAGAATAAAATAGAGAATAAATGGACCATGCTCTTAATTAATGTGTGTTGGCAAATGGTCAATGCTCTGTCAGTCAATTAACTTGAAGGCCAAGATTTGAAGTTATTTAATTTAATTATTAATTTTTTGGGAGAAATAAAAGATTCCATTTTTGGTAGTACAATGTTTAATTAATTGAATGTTGCGTCTTCAGTAGCCTTTGAAAAACTTGTTACATAATTTAACTTTTTTCTTTCTAATTAAAATATGTATATAATCTTTGATATTTCTAGTACTTCTTCATCTCAATTTTATTTTGTTGTGTTAACTATTTAGATATGTTTCTTTAAAAAAAATATTAATGAGAAGAGGTGTTTGTCTATTTTATTTTTATTATATGTTTAAAATGATTTTTTATTGGATTTTGAGTGTTGAAATCATATGTGCATTTTAATAGTTTTATTGGTTTCAATTTGGTTGTTTTATTTAAAATTTGGTAGAGTTTAAGAAATTAAATTAAACTTTTAAATTTTGTAATTTTAAATTAAATATATGGATGATGCATTAATCTAATTTTGAGATCTTAGACATGTTATGTGAAAAATTAAAATTAAAAAATTGTCAAAAAAAGAGAATTGCGAAAAAGAAAAAGAGAGTAATGTTTATAATAAATTTTAATGTGATAGAAAGATAAATTGGAATCACAAATAAAATATGAAGAAACAGAAAATTAATTAATAAACAATGTGGTACAAATCAGTTCCTCTCTTGATTTTTCTCTCATAAGATTTCTTCGTGATTTGAGTACCGTTAGTGGTGTATTTCTCGAACTAGGATGATTTAGACTTGATCTCCATGAAAGGATTTGTGTGGATCTTCTTGAAGTATTCGATTATCAAGACGAGTATGATATATTTTAATCTCTTTACGAATATCCCAGAATTTATGGGATTTCGAGATTTTTATCTCTTTAGGAATGCCCAAGAATTTGGGGATATTTGAGATTTTGATCTGTTTATGAATATCTCATGAATTTGTAAGATATTTGAAATCTTGATCTCTTTATAAATATCCCCAAAAGTTATGGGATATTTTGAGATGTCCACTGGGCGTGCCAGTTTGTTTACAACAAATTAATACAATATGAAGAAACAAAAATTTTATTGATAAACAATGTGGATACAAATCTGTCATCACTTTATTCTTCTCTCAGAATATTTCCCGAATACAAGATGATTTTGATCTCTTTATGAATACCCCAGAATCATGAGATATTTGAGATGTCTTTTCAAAGGAATATAATACCCTTTATATAGGCATGAATTAGGGTTTAGGGTAAAGTAGCCTCCAAGAAACCCTGATTGAAATAAGATTAATTTTGTAGAGTTCTACAAAATTTCAATGTGCACAAGTAGTTTTATATTATAGGAAGATGTTCTTATTGGTGGAGTTCCAGACTCTTTAACTAATTCAAAATTATTTAAATCATTGGACGTTCTTGGACTGTTTTATCTTAGAGGAGATAAGTCAAGAATTATATTGTTAGATCAATGAAGATTGTAATGCAATGAGTTTAATCTCCTCAGTGAGATATTTGTGCCACATCTTGAATATTCACTTATTTACTTTATTTTCAATTATAATTTATGATATTTTTACTAATATTTATTTATTTATGTGTCATAGTCATAAAAGTTTCAAAACGTATTATCGTCAAATATAGAGTAACAAACTAACAATATAAGTTTAGCATAAAACATGTGTGACTAAATCATAATGTCTGATAATTTTGATTAATTTTTGAACATTTACAGACAAAAAAAATAAATGTACATTTCACTAATTAAATGATAAATACAACTTAACCACATATGACAAAGATCAAAATTAAAATTTAATGGATAATTTAGTAATTAAAATGCTCTTAATAACATATGCACTCATAAGTGAGATTGTTAATACTCCCTCTGTCCCATATTATATGGGCATTTTCCATTTTATACGATTATTAAGAAATTATTAATGTACTAGTAAACTTGACTATTTTATCATTTATTTATATCAATGCACATTAAATTAAGTTAGAAAAAATCATTAATAACTAATTAATGATGGGGTAAATTGAAAAAAAATAATTAATTTTATCCTAATTTAGTAAGTGCCCATATAATATGGGACAAATATTTATAGAAAATGTCCCTATAATATCGGACGGAAGTAGTACTCCCTCCGTCCATCTTTACTTGACCCCTATACTATTTTAGGATGTCCAACAATACTTGTTCAATTTATGAAATCAAGAGATAATTTTTACACTTAGTTCCTAATTTACCCTTGTCATTAATCATAGTTATTTCCCTATTACATTTTTCAATACATTGTATTAATTATATTCAAAGGGTGATTTGGTAAAATTACCCCTATCATTTACCACTTCTTAATCCCTGTGCCAAGTCAACAGGGGTCAAGTAAAGTTGGACGGAGAGAGTAATTCTGAGCAAACATCGACCATCTTAAAATCATGTCCAAGAATTTTCTCAATTTTCTAAAAGCAAGTAAGTCAAGAATTGATTGTGCCAAATTTTCAAAGATTTTTTACTATTTAATAAAATTCCTTTGTTTATGTTTCTTTGTTCTTTACAAAGAAAAAGGTATGTGATAATTTTTATATATGAAGAGAGAGGGGCCGTTATTTTTGGCTTTACATTGTTTAGATTGTGTTGATTTATTGGACCATAATATATTTTATTATAAAATAAAATCTTTGAAAATAGTACATGTTATATAATTAGGAAAAGTTTGAATTTGCTCTTTGACTAGGTGACAATCAACTTTTTCGTACAATATTCAATATTTATTTTAAAGTATGAAATAATTTAAATTTATGTTACGTAAAAACTTATTAAAAGGTGAAATATTTTATAAGGTAATTTATTTACATTTTCAAAATTCAAACATAAAAAGGCATCAATAAAGAATTCTTTGTTTTTCTTACTTGAGTGGCTTGTCTTTCTAATATACCACTAATCACTCCGGTAATATGATATAAGCAAATACTTAATTTATTATGATTAAATAAATTTAAAAGTGAAATTAAGGATTAATAAATTATGATTTAGTACTAGAAGTTTATATGCAAATTATATATATATATATCATACATTTACTGATTGGCATAAATATTTGATACGATTAAGTTTTGAATATATGACATACATCTTTTATGTATATTTTTACAATTTAATCATCTGATAAATATATTCTTTTCATCTTAATTTTATTATTTAATCGTAAAAAAATATATGATTTGACGTAAATACGCGAAATTTGTGATTAGAATGCCCTCACCCCCACCCCATATGATATATTTACTGACTGATGTAAATATTGGAACGATTAAGTTTTTACTATATGATATACATTATATATATAGTTTGATCATCTAATAAATGTGTTTTTTTACCTTAATTTTATTATTTAATCGTAAGAAATTATATGATTTGATGTAAATACGTGAAATTTGTGATTAAAATGTCCCCACCCCACCCCCACCCTACCCCCACCCCACCACCACACACATTAGATCCTCTTAAAACTTTCTAGGATTCTCCTTTTCTCCACCCTTCCCCTCCCTTTTTGTTTTGTATCACAGATTTGACTTTTTTATGTGTGATATCTACCTTTTTCTTGATAAAATGCTTTCTGGGGTTCTTGAATTGGGTCCCAAATTATCTTTAATTAATTCATTGTCTTAAAATATGTAATGTAATATAGCTTTCTTGGATAAAGTTTCATTCAAGATTTCAAATTTGGATTTAAAGGGTAGGGGCCAGAAGGGTCATTAAATTTTGATGTGAATAGAAGCTTAGGAGATACCCCCAACCCCACGTTTGGGTGGCTAGTTAATTACTCTTTTTTTGTTGGTTGCATGTGCAATGGAAGATTATTATTATTATCATCCTTCATGATTAAGATTAGATTAGCTTATCAAAAAGTTTTTACCTTTTTGGGGAGTAATCAATTTTCAAGAATAGACTAAATACCACTCTAGCATAGAACTTCCACAATTATTAAGAGTAGGGGTGTTCACGATTTGAATAAAAATTGATTTAAATCGAAAAATTGAATCAAACTGATAAAATAAACTGATTTTATTTGAGTTTGGTTTAGTTTTAGTTTTAAAAAAAACGATAATACTTGGTTTAAATTTGGATTTGTTTGGAAAAACTGAAGAAATAACCAAATCGAACCGACAAATTATATTCATATATTTTATAATTATACGTACATAATACATTATTTATAAAACAATTTTAAAGATCTTATATATTTTTTCATTAAAAAAAAATTTAATCTACTTATGAAAGCACAAATGCTCAAGACGAGAACATTTATCTTATTGAGTTCATGTATATGAATGTCTATGACAATTCTTGATGAGACTAGAAATGTCACTATCTCTTCCTTCTAGGCCAAAATGGTAAATTTTAAAACTTTTTTCACAATAAATTTAGTGATTAAAAGTTTTATAATATCAATCGTTCTAACTATTTTTCGTTTTGAATGGATTGTTGTCACTTTTTCTTCATTTTGAATGTATCATTGCTTTTATTTTTATGTATGGTTGATAACCAAATAACCGAACTGAACCAAACCGAAATCGATAGCAATCAAACTGATAAATGTATTTTATAATTGGTTTGATTTGATTTTGAGAATTTAAAAATTGAATTAAGTTGGTTTGGTTTTGATTTTGACCAATAACCGACCCGTGAACACCCCTAATTAAGAGTATAATTGGACAAAAAGGAAGTAATTGGTACGATGGGAAATATTTTTAGAATTACGTAAATAGAGTATATCATTTTAAATGTCGTGGGGGACGGATGAACATGAAGATGAGGTGTGCTAAAAGGTGACGAGAACACAATTCATGTGGAATATATCATTTATACAACTTGTTTTCTCTAGTTCTACTAGAAAAGTCATTTTACTCATTTTTAAAGAAATTATCTTAATTTTCAAGAGAAAAATATTTTCAACTCCATACCGACCCCCGACCCCCGACCACCTCCTCTATCGCTTGTCGAGGTAAGCTCATTGATAAGATCATAGGTTTGAGCTTTGCGTCAAATGAATTAATTATGTTCTTTAAGTGGAGAAGGAGCCTACCCATCATCCCGATGTTTCAAAAAGCTATGACTGGTCTAGAAAAATCGACTCTAGACAAATTTTCTTGTCGTAAATAAAAATCCCCCGATTTATAACTTTTAATATACTATAGTTGATATAATCTCAATTTTTATGTATGGTTTACTAGTAATCATAAAAATAAAAATGAATACTAAGTAATCTTGTACTAGAACAATTATGTAGTAAATTTCCAATCTGCAATCAATCTTTACTTTTTCTTATATTAATTCACTTTGTGTGTAATTGAAGATTCTTCAATAAAGTGGCATATTATAACTGCCATTTCATCTTTTAGTTGATTTCTAAAACATTCTACCTAATTGATTTGTCATCATAGAATATGATCAAAGTGTTTGATGATAACTTGTAAGAACTTAAACTGTTAGGTTTACCAAACAATTTTGACACATCAAATCTATCTGTAGATTATAAGTAAATAAAAGATAACTCAATCACCAACAGACACATTTTGTTCATTGAACCTGGAGAAATCATCATCATCATCATCTTATTCCATCTTTTTTGTTTTCTTCTGTCGTTCGATATTTATATTAAAGTCTGATTAAGTATAAATTCGTGCATTGCAATACATTTCTAGGAGTAGTGCTTCTAATAAGATTTTTTTTTTCATTCTTAAGGACAGGAATCTGAGACTTAGTCTGATTAAAGATGGAGAAATCTCAACCATCACACTATTAATCATACTGATCATTAGGGTTCAACTAAGTAAGAATTCACGGATGGCAGAAATGTTTCTAGGTGTAGTACTTCTAATGAAACTTTTTTCATTCTTAAGGACTCGAATCTGAGACTTAATCTGATTAAAGATGGAGAAATCTCAACCGTCACACTATTAACCATACTGATCATTAGGATCCGACTAAGTATGAATTCACTCATTGCAGAAATGTTTTTAGGGGTAGTACTTCTAATGAAACTTTTTTCATTCTTAAAGACTAGAATTCGAGACTTAATTTAATTTAAAATGTAGAAATCTCAATTATCCCATCACTATCGGTATTAATCATTATCATCTTCTTTAAATATATAAAACTAAAGTTCTTATTCTTAATAGCTACAAACCTAATACCTCTCTGTCCTTGTTCAATCAACAATAACCTAGTAATGGAATTCAAGAATTAAATATACAATTAATATCAACATCAACTGCCTAAAAGAATAGTACTTTCTTCCTTTAAATACTCTCTTTCTATCTTTACTTGATCCCTGTTGACTTAATAAAATGATTAAGAAATAATAAATAATAGAAATTTTTTATCAAAACACTCTTTGAATATAATAAATACAATGTATTGAAAAATGTAATAGGAAAATAACTATAATTAATGACAAGATTAAATTAGGAACTAAGTGTAAAATTATCTCTTAATTTCATAGACTGAATAAGTATTATTGGATATCCTACAATAGTACAGGGACCAAGTAAAAATGGACTAAGGGAGTAGTTTTTCTCCCCTTTCTTTTTAATTCATTTTTAAAAAAATCATTTAATTTTTTTAACTAATATATTTAAGACTATAAAGTTAAAATTGGAAGATTAAACTATTTTTTTTATTTTCATAAATACTGTATTAAATAAAAAAAGATAAATAAATTGAAACATAGAGCTTCAAAAAAAAACAAAAAAGTAAGCCTTTTTACTGTTTTAAAGTCATAGCTGTTCTTTCTGGAAGTACATCCAAAGGTTCATAGATTATTTTTAAAAAAAATAAAAAATTAAAGTGTAAAAAAGTTAAGAGTGATTTGTCTATTTTTTTTAATTAAACAGAGTGATTTGTCTAGCTAGTCAAAATATTAGAGGTAAAAATGTTCTTTTCCTACCTTACTTTTAATTTTTTTTAAATCACTATCACATGCAGAAATCAAAACATCAGAGATTTCTGTTGACCATTGGACAGTAATATAATATAATTTATACCTTCTCTACGAGTAAGAAAAACAAGTTCTACGAGTCATATTTATATTGATAGTGTCCTCATCATGATCGTCCCCTACCCTCCTAGCTCTCATTTACAAATATTTTTAAAATAATTCTTTTTAATTATATACCAAACATAGATTTTTTTTTTTTTAAATATTCCGTACCTTTAATAAATAAAATAATTGCCAATTAATCATAATTAGCATAAATTAGGATGGACCACAAGATCAAGTGTTTCAACAACAATATAAAACTCACATAACCAGTCATACAGTCTTGGACGGTGGACTGTTGCCACCTTACAAATAGGGTCATAGCTGCCCTTGTTCGAGGGGAGTCAATCGACACCTCTTAATTAATTTATACAAAATACTAATTATAAAAATTATATCACAAATCATGACCAATAAAAATTTCCTATAATGGATTGTTTGGTATGCTGAATAAACATAAATAACTTTAAAATTAAAATTTAGTATTGTATTATTTTTTGTTTAATTATTAATTTTAGAATAAGTTATATCAAAATCAATAATTAGATCAGAATAAGTTTTCTCTAACGGAGGGTGAAACAATAGTAAATCAAGAATTGTTTATTGCGGTCTTGTCGGTCCCTTAAATAAAATGGAGAATATTTTTATAAATAAATAATTTTGTCTTTGTTATATTTAATATAACAAATTAATGAGTAAATATAGAATAATATTAAAATAACTAATTTTATTATAATTTATTTTGATATATCTAATTTCAACATAACTTACTTTCAAATCGACCAATCCCTTAATAAATTTTTTTGCCAAAATTATAATCATTTCTTATTAAGGAAGGCAGAGGGACAACATTCACCAACTACGTACCACAAAAGTCAGACTTTTTTGTGTTTTTTAATTTTAAAATTTTGTTCAAAATTATATTTTAAACCTTAAAATAAAACCTTACCTCCTATAAATATGTTCACTCTTACTTTTGATGTCTCCTTTGATACTACTACACTTTCTCCATAATTTATGTTTGTAATTCAATCTCTTTTGACATTTTTCTCCATGTGCATTCAAGATCCAAACATAACTATTTGTCTTTACTAAGTTTGTTTTTATTTTTTAATCTCATGGATCTGGTGAGACTAAAGTATTTTGAATCATTTTCACCCATGAAAAATCATCCAATTAGTCCTTCAATTTTTGGTTCACCTATACATTCTTCCTCTCATCATGGTGGCTTTCCTATTATAGCAGTTGCCATTATTGGAATCTTGGCAACTGGTATATTACTAGTGAGTTACTATATTTTTGTGATAAAATGTTGTTTGAATTGGCACAGAATTGATCTCTTGAGGCGATTTTCGTTCTCAAGAAACCGGCGTGTTGAAGACCCTTTAATGGTTTACTCACCAGCAGTGGAAAATAGGGGATTAGACGAATCTGTGATTCGTTCAATCCCCGTTGTTAAGTACAAGAAAAGGGAAGAGAATTCAAGAATTCATTGTGAATGTGTTGTTTGTTTGAATGAGTTTCAAGAAAATGACAAGTTAAGAGTTATACCAAACTGTGCACATATTTTTCATATTGATTGTATTGATGTTTGGCTTCAAAACAATGCAAATTGCCCACTTTGTAGGAATAGCATTTCATCATCTACAACAATTAACACAAAAATGATGTTGTTCCCATTGGATCCAATCATTGCTCCAAGTTCCACACCTCATCAAGATCCAAATCTTGAAAATTTCAGAGATGAAGATTATGTTGTGATAGAAATAGCAAACAATAATCAAGAAATGTTGTTGAATTCAGGGGAAATAACAGGGCATTTTTCGATTAGTCCATCGCCAAGAAAAACAGAACAACAAAAAGTTCCATCAAGAAAATGTAAGAAGTTTAGACATGTTACAAGTATGGGAGATGAGTGCATTAACATGAGGAAGAAAGATGATGAATTTGCTGCAATTCAGCCTATAAGAAGATCATTTTCAATGGATTCAGCCACGGATCGACAACTTTACGTAGCAGTTCAAGAGATTATAATGCAGCAGCAAAGGCAAGTTACTGATGTTAGTCCATTTGAAAGTAGCAGTAGCAGAGTAAAAAGATCTTTTTTTTCATTTGGACATGGAAGAGGATCAAGAAATCTAGTTTTACCAATTCATTTAGAGTCATAATGAGAAAAAAGATTGAATTTTTATTGTAATTTTTTGTGTGTAGAAAGTTAGTTGTGGATATTAAAGTAGTTTTACCAGAAGTTCAACCTTTCTTTACAAGTTCTCGTCCTTTTCATGACTCGAAAGTCGAACTCACAGTCAAGAGTACTTACCATTCCAGCAATTCTTTAGTTCAACTTTCTAAGAATATTTTTTGGATTATTCATGTAGTGCCGTTCAGTATACAAATCAAAAACGATATCTCTATCATATTTCGATCCACGAAATTCCTTATTAATCTCATCCCCCGTACGAAACGACCCTATTGTATAAGATTCACAAGGCAGGACCGCTAATGCACTAATGACTCATTGTTAATGATTACAAGCATCATTACTTATAACAACCATTCTTCTCTTTTTAATTTTGGAGTTTTTTCCTATGACAGCTAACTAAAATGTCCTTCCCTTAATATATAGAAATAATTTACAAGAAGAATCAAATTGATTCAGATGAAATTGAACAAGGACAGTACCCTTCAGTTTTTTATTTTGTTCTTTTTTCATTGTTGGGTGTTTGGTGCAAGGTCACAACTATCAACCACCAAATTGCTTCTTTTCTTCCTTTTTCTTTCCCTCTCATTGGGTCAATGTCATGTCTGGTATAGGTGTAAGTTCTACACTTTAGGTTATGCCTAATTAATATCCAAGATTCAATATTTTTCTTCTTTATTTTAATAAAAAAATATCAAGGAAAAAAATATTTAAGATTTTTAGTATTATACTCATTATATTTTCAAAGTCATGAGTTCATATCTAGTATTTATTACATTTTTCGTAAATTTATGCTCGGCATCAAAAGCAGCAACAAGGTCAGGATTTCAATTAAGGAAGTTCAAAATTTGAAAAAACAAACACATGAACTAGTCGAAGGGGGTTTGACATCTACTATATATGGATAAAAAATCATTTTAACTATGTATAAGTAGTATAATTTTTTCATCGAAGGGGGTTTGAACGAACCCCCTAGTCAAAGAGTGGCTCCACCGTTGATCGAAAGTACATGTTTTGTTGGATCCACCCAGGGGAGAAGTTGATTCGTGAAGAATGAGACTTATCTCTAATTTTTTATGAATAGAGTTATCATATATCTATGCTAGTGAAAGATAGCAGATATATCCACATAAAATTAGTTCATGAGCTGCGTACAAACTGATTTTGAGATCACAATTATCAAAAAAAAAAATTAAAAATAAAAATTTAAGCCATGCACCTAAATTATGTTGAGTGAAATTGCAAAAGAAAAAAAATGTATTCCAATCTTCATTTGCAATTTTTTTTTTTCAAAATTGAAGTAACCTAGATTCTTAAACATGAATAGTGAAATAATGGTACATGGACCATGGCTCCATCATTGTTGTCCATTGAAAATAGAAAATTGAAGACTCTAAGAGCCAAAGAATCCAAAGTCATTGATTTGATATTTTTTAGGGATGACAAATCTTTCCATTTTCTACAGTGTCTATACTCAACAAATCAATTTGCTATATAATTCACAATTTTTATATAATATTCATATATTTCGTTATACAATTCGTACACAATGTTTGTATAATTCGCTATACAATTCACAGTGTTTGTATATTTCGCTATACAATTTGATTCCAGCACGACTTTTGTATGATCACGCACGACGTTTGTATAAATTGCGCGAATTATACAAAACTCAAACTCTAATTAAAGCTAGATGTTTGCCGCGAGCCGTAATTAATTCAAACTATAACTATGTTAATTAATTAACTAATACTTTCTCCGTCCCATTTTATGTGACACCCTTTGACTTGGCACGATGTTTAAGAAAAAAAGAGAATTTTAAAGGTAAATTATTTCCAATTTGAGTAAGGTAACATTCCTTTTGGGACGGACCAAAAAGAAAAGTGTGACACATAAAATGAGACGAAAGAAATATATATTTGCTTATCCACATAATTTTTTGGAAAAATTACAGAAATACACAACATTTAGAAACTTAATTACAATTATTCCCTACCATTTAAAAAAATTACTAAATTCCCT
>JBCEWC010014443.1:0-14365 GCA_038996855.1 Solanum aculeatissimum
CAATTCCCTAGAATTTATATGTTATGTGTTTATTTTCCGCGCTTCCGAACCGATGATGAGTGTAATGATGCTATGATAGCTTGATCGAGGACTTTTGGGTTCTCCTTCGCCATGTCACATCTAGGCCCCCTATTCGTGTCGTGATACGAACAATCTCCCGAATGTAACTAGCGTAATCCTCCACTAAATATGCCATTCTTACTGGCGAGAAATGAGTATATTTTGTCAACTTATCAATGATTACCCAAATAGAATCATACCTACATGGAGTATGAGGCAAACCAGTGACGATGTCCATATTTATCATGTCTCATTTCCATAACAAAATATATACTAAGTCAGACCTCCAGGTCTCTGATGTTCCATAACAAAATATATACCTGTGATAACATCTAGAGCAGTCTCTGAATCCCATTGGCCTATGAGTGCATAAATGTGATTCTGGAAACCAGTAGACTTGAAGTGTCTCTTCCACCTCTCCCCTACCACAACCCTAAGTAGACTATGGACCTGGTTAGGGAGCATGTATTGAGGATGAAGAGGTTGTTGCAGATATTGAAGGCTGAATTGATGCACCTCTACCTAACCCCAAGCACTAGCTAATAAAATGTCCTATCTACCAATAATGGTAACATGTAACTTAACCCTTTCTACACTGCCTGATGTGAAACTTACCTCATTATGTACATGGAGTAGTAGGTTGTCTCATTTGTACAAAAGGCTCTTGTCGATGGTTTTCAGATTGTCCTGAGCTCTATCTCGGTCCTAATTGAATATAACGGTCAAACCACTAGCCCTGCAGTTGTGGTAGAAAACTACCTATTGATCAAGGTGGATATCGATGAATTAGGGACCTCAAATCACTCTGTGGCTCCCTATTACACCCCATGGTACAAACCCTCTTACTCTGCTCCGTGTCTCTACGAATAGCATGAATTTGATGAGAAAGGATCTCTGTAGTCTAAGAAAAAACCTATATGTGATAAATATCTACATCATCCTATAAAGATGTTATCCTACCCTCCACATAACGATGAACTCTAGAGCTCATGGTACGTATAATATCTAGTGCATACTGGCCAAAGAATTGAACCTAAGACTATAATCCTTCATGCTTATATCCCCTTGCCTTAAACTGATAAACTAGTAAACATGGGTCTCTCGAACCTCCCATGGAAAGTAATGGACTAGAAATTCCTCAGAGAAGTCCTCTTATTCTGCTGACAGAGAATCAAGCCCTCTGGATCTCTCCCATGCCTCATACCATAAGATGACTATATCACATAGTCAAAAAGAAGACAACTCAACAACCTAGGTATGGAGGCATGCATCACCCTCAATACTCTATACATATGGTCTATAAAGTCCTGGGGATCCTGGATTCGGTAAATACTAGAGGGGCCAAGTGAAGAAACTCTCATACCTTTGAGCTTTTTATCTTATCTCTTTTGACGTCTGCTCCCTACTCGAGTTGTCTCTCATGAATAGAAACCATCCTAGTCAGCAGTTGAACTACCTCCGTCATCCCCTGCTCCCTAGTCTCTGGTAGGGGAACAACAGGTGTTGGCAGGCCTGCTTTCTTACCTGCCTCATCTACCAATGGAACTAGTGGGGTTGGGGGTACTGCATCTCCTCGAACCTCAACAGGTGTTGGAGAAGTTGGTACTATAGATATTGGAGAATCATTGTGTGCCTCCATGGGAATTATATTCCCATGACCTGACGGGGAATGACTAGTACCTTTTCTCGAACTCATATCTATCTCACGTTGTGCCATCTCCTAAGCACAGGCAGCTTATTAGATAAAAACCACAAAGCATAATTTAGATTTCATATGTTCTTATAGCTTTGTTCTATAGCATGATCTATTAAGTGAAAGAAATGTAACCATTTCAAAGTGACTCATAGCCTCCTAATAATAAGTGTGGTGTACAACACACCCATAAGAAAGACTTTACTAGACACGATATTATGGACTCCCTTGGATACTACCAGCTCTGATACCATGTTTGTCACACTCCAAAAGGGGGCGACTGGCACTTGATACCTTCATTGATCGAGTAAGCCAATGAACTTGATATTTAACTAGACTAGGGTCTAAAATATTAGACAACATAACATCTGAAAAACTAAGCATGGACCATTTAGGTCATGACCTGATTAACAATAAGCCATATACACCAAGGTAGATAAGTCAAAATGATAAAGTACTAGCTAGCTAACGAAGTTGCAACCAAAGAGATGTATGCATACATATATATATATGTAAAGCCTATAGATGGAGACTAAAATTTGCAAAAAAGGTCAACTCAAAATACCATGTCCACAATAACCTCTAAGAGTTTCACTAGCACTACCGAGATAAGGCCCCGACTATACCCAATTGTACAACCACAGTAGATATTCTATAAAAGATCCAAAAAGAGGTGGAGATTACCAACTCACAACTGAACCAGAATCCTAGTATAGCGGCCGATCAGAATCCCTACTTGAACCTGCATGCATGAAATAAAAATGTAGCGTCCCCAGACGATGAGATGTCAGCTCGAATAAAAATGTACTGATATGCAAGGCAAAAAGTAAAATCATAAATATTTGTAGTAAAAAGAGTAATAGGTCAATACGAATAAAATCATAAATATCTCCAAAAGTATATGATAGAAAGGGGATAATGATTGCAAAGTGTAGAGATCGTGTTTTTAGGCATGGGGGCTAGCTTTAACGGTTGAAACCGCTTAAAACACACCTAAATCACTGAAGAACTCCATGAGAACTGTCCATTCAGATTCCTCACTATTTTGAAACTAAAAAGAAATGTTTCAAGGTGTTAAAAGGTCGAATTGTTGACTTATAACTTTTCTAAACCCGACCCAGTTCATAACCCAATTTTAGCTCGGACAGTCCATGATAAAACAGTTATAACTTTTTACTTCAAAGTTGATTTGACGTAAGGTTTTGTGAATTGCAAACTATACTTATAGACCTTCGATGTGATAGGTCATATCCCTTTTAACTCCTTATATTTTGGGAGAAATGGTCTGAGATATTTGACCCAAAGTTAAGAAACTTTCTTAGAGAAACTTATGGTAACTTTTGTCAACCTTTATCTCACAACTTTTTTTACTCAAAACTTAACATATGACTATTGTGTTATTAAAATACCTCTTAACACTCTATTATTAGCAAATTACACACTCTTAGTCTCATCCAAAAGGTGAAACTTAATTTAAACCTTCCAAAAGTGTGGGGTGCTTCCTAAGCCATTTCTTTAACCTCAAATCTTTGTTGAAGAGATTCCTTTGACCTAAAACCTTAGCTCCTTGTTATTACCACCAATTTGTAGGCTTATTCTCCTAATGTCCTATGCAAAATCATATACACCTTATATAATACGCCACGCTATATAATTATGCAAGACAAGAAACATGGGGTCTCACAATATTGGTGCGTTGATTTCTTTTCCTACTTTGGTTCTATATATGTGTGTCTTTGCTCATGTATCATTATTATGCAGCTATTTATATAATGTATATTTTTTTATTGCATGACCGCATACTTAGTACATTCAAACTTACTCACACATACGTTGTGTTTATATTATCTCACAATGTAGGGATAGGTAATCATCTTCCTCCTTATCTTTGTGGCTAGATTTGGTTTTGTTTCAGAGACCGATTGGGTGAGTCCTCATACTTCATGGACGAAACCTACTATCGTCTAACTTTCATGTCATATTTGAGACTGTCTTTTACTTTTGTTCAAGAGTGAGCTAGGGACGTGTCTTAGCTCCTGTCCAGTCTATTACTTAAAGGCTTGTTGGACATGATGTATGACTCTTATGGCTTGTGTATGTCTTATTTTCCTTATGCTACAGTTTATGTTTATGTCTTAGGCTTATGTATCTCACTCGTTACTCATGAATGCTTATGATATGCTCAGAAAGCTAGTTTGGGGTTCCCTCGGGGATAACATTCGTCGTATCACACCTAGGATCTAGCTTAGATCATGACAAATAAATTTGTATAATACATTTAAACTCCTCTGCTACTTAGATAATGAGTGGGTGTTTGGATTGACTTATTGTAAGTGGCTTTTTATTTTTAAGCTATTTTTTTAGTTTTGGACGTATTTGAGAACAAAAAGTGCTTAACAACACTTTTTATAGGCTGAAAAAGTAAAGAAAAAAATCTGAAAGCCAAAAGTTGGGTGTCTCTAACTTATGACTTTTGACTTTTAGCTTATAAGTCCCTTTTAAGAAGTCAATCCAAACAACCCCAAAAATCATATAACATGTTACTTGATGATATGTATGTTTCAATAAAATAGTATTTTCTTTGCGCCTAGAGTTATTATCCTTTCTCCAGGAATGAATGGACAAAAGTAGGAAAAAATAATTTTTCGAAAAGGTTATAAGAAGAAAAAAAAAAGCAAAGAAACGACATCATGGAAGAATGGATGAGTACAAATTAGTAAATCTTATTTATGTAGTTCTGTTAACTTCATTAGTCGATAATAGTTATCCCATTTATCACAACTGATTTATTAGATTGGATTTTGGTTTTAAAATCAAAATGAATAACAATTTTATAAATGATTAACAATAATTATTTAATAAATAATTTTAACCTACATATGAAAAAGTATTAAAATTGAGTCAACACACCTTATTTGAAAATTTTAAAGTTGAAGTCGGAGTTGGATTTGGAATTGAAGTTCTGTTTAAAAAGTATGAGGTTCACGTTTTTCTAAAATAACTTTGTATATATATATATATATTATCATTTGGATAGATATAACATTTATTTTAATGTCATTTCTATTTTTAAATAATTTTATTATTTTTATATATATGTTTAATTGATTGATGTAAGACACACATGCAAAGCGCATACACTAAATTAGTATTTTTTTAAAATATATCAAATATTAATCGAAACGTACCGATACTACAGAAAAATCGAGATGATGGAATGATTTCGAGTAGTCTACTTTTGATTATCTGAACTAAAATAATTAAAAAAATCAATATGGTATAAATTTTACAATATAATCGTCCAAATCATATTATTGACAATCTAACCTCAAAAATAACATGCGACATATTAAAATTAAAATGTTGTCAAATTATAAATAATATTTTTTTAACCTGGCTAACTAACTAGATAAATAAATAGGAAAAAAGTGTAAGCAATTATACTGTTAGATTTATAAACTCTAAAGATTATGTTATGATTTTTTGAATAATAGATTGAAGTATTATTTTCTACTGTATATAAGTGGCTGTATTGAACAATATGCATGTTTCCCTAGCAAAGGATGTTTTGGGTATTTTATCTATTTTATTCTTTTTTATTATTATTATATATTTGAAATAAATATATAAAATATAATAATTAATAATTTAGTTAAAAAATAAATTAATAAAAAAATTCAGCTATACCACATAAATTTAAAGGAAGTAACATATATTATGTAAAATTGCATACAAAGTATTATAAATCATTATAATTAACAATAATTAAATATAAAAACCTTAGAAAAATTTGACTGTCGAAATTATGTTTGTACCATATAAATTGGGACAAAGAGAGTAACATATATAAAGTGAAATTCCTTTTTTTTTAAATATTATAATCATAATAGTTAACAACCTAAAATATCTAAAAACACAACATATTAAAAAATCAGTTGACTTTCGAAATTCATACGTGCCATATATATAAATTAAGAAAAAAGTTATAACATATATTATATGAAATTAATGAAAAAATACTATAAAGTATAATAATTACAACAACAACATACCCAATGATATCCCACAAGTGGGGTCTGGGGAGGGTAAAATGTACGCAAACCTTACTACTACCTCAAAGGTAGAGAGGTTGTTTCCTGGGAACCCTCGTCTCAAAAATCAGTAAGCAGAATAACTAGATATGAAAAAAGGGAAAGGAAACAGGAAGACCAACTAATAACAAAAAGTACATGGTAGTGTGTAAAACGGTAAAAAAATCAACATATATCTATACTATATTAAAAGTGTGAAGACCCTTAGAAATATTGATTGAACTTTTTGCCCTTCATTAACAGACTCCACTTTAGACAAAATCGTCTTTTTACCATTTTTATTTAAATTATTATTTAATCATACTTATAATATTGACTTTTAAAATATATGAAAAGAAGTACTAAAATAATTAAGGACTTCTAGCCATGGAAAGACTCTTAAATCTTTCTTATTTAATATATTTCTACTTCTTCCTTATTTGAATCAAGAAAATACCCTATAATTGCTAAGGAAAATTTTAATTTACCATGGGCTCTAATTAGTTATATAGGACCTTTGTAAATAAATAATTTATCAAAATTAGTTAATTAATTTTTCTCTTTAATGTTTGTTATAAAAAAAAGGTACACGTTTTGGTCACGCGCAAAGCGCGTACAATATGACTAGTATGACGAATGATGACAACCCAGGATATAAAAACGCGACTAATCCTACTACCCTACTATACCCCAAAAACCAGACATCAACCTAATCCTACTAACCTATTAGCGTGCTACTCTAATCCGCGACCTCCACTCCTTTCTATCTAGGGTCATGTCCGGTGAGATCAAGTCTCGCCATATCTTGTCTGATTACCTTCCCCCAATACTTCTTTGGTCTACCTCTACTCCTTCGTGTAACTCCAAAATCCAACTTCTCGCACCTCCTAACATGAGCATCGGTACTTCTTCTCTGCACATGTCCAAACCATCGTAGTCTCGTTTCTCTCATCTTATCAGCCACAGGGGCCACCTCTAGCTTCTCCCGAATGGTCTCATTCTTAATCTTATCCCTCCTAGTATGACCACACATCCATCGGAACATCCTCATCTCTACGACTTGCATTTTCTGAACATGTGAATTTTTTATCGGCCAACACTTCACCCCATACAGCAAAGACGGTCTAACCACCATTCTGTAAAACTTACCCTTGAGTTTAGGTGGTATCTTCTTATCACACAATACTCAAGAGGCAAGTCTCCATTTAGTCCATGCTGCCCCAATATGATATGTGACATCATCGTTGATATCGCCACTACTCTGGATGATGGACCCAAGATATTTAAAGTTTTCTCTTTGGGGAATAAGTTGAGTGGCAAGCCTCACATCAATATTTGTTTCATCCCTCGCAACACTGAATTTACACTCCAAGTATTCTGTTTTGGTCTTGCTCAGTTTGAACCCTTTAGATTCCAGAGTGTGTCTCTAAATCTCCAATTTATCATTAACTTTAGTCCGATTCTCATCAATCAGTACTATGTCATCTGCAAATAGCATACACCATGGGACCTCCTCCTGAATAGACCGCGTCAGCTCATCCATCACCAAGGCAAACAAATAAGGGCTCAATACAGATCCCTGATGAAGTCCCATCTCAATAGGAAATAACTCTGCGTTTTCTCCCATTATTCTTACCCGAGTTTTGGCTCTGTCATACATGTCCTTTATCGCCCTAATATATACCATTGAAACGCCTTTCACCTCTAGGCACCTCCATAGTATATCTCTCGGAACTTTGTCATAGGCCTTCTCGAGATCAATGAACACCATGTGAAGGTCTTTCTTTCTTTCCCTATATTTCTCTACTAATCTCCGAACAAGATGAATTGCTTCAGTAATCGATCGCCCTGGCATGAATCCAAACTGATTCTTTGAAATAGACACTTCTTTTCTCACCCTCATCTCTACCACTCTCTCACATACCTTCATTGTCTAACTTAACAACTTGATACCCATGTAATTGTTATAGTTTTGAATATCACCCTTGTTCTTGTACAATAGAACCATAGTACTCTTCCTCCATTCATCAGGCATCTTGGCAGTCTTCATAATAGCATTGAACAGTCTAATCAACCACTCTATGCCATCCTTGATCATGTTCTTTCAAAAATCTACTGGAATCTCATCGGGTCGAAGTGCCCTCCCTCTCTTCATCTTACGAATAGCACGTCTAACCTCCTCAACTTTGAATCACCTACAATAACCAAAATCTCGATGAATTTCAGAGTGTGCCAACTTACCTAACTCAATATCTTTATCTCCTTTTTCATTTAGGAGTTTATGAAAGTAAGCTTGTCACCTTAGCTTAATGGAAGTATTATCCACCAACACCTTACCCTCTTCATCCTTGATGCACGTCACTTAGTCCAAGTCGCGGGCTTTCCTTTCCCTCTCTTTAGCGAGCCTATACAATCTCTTGTCCCCGCCTTTATCACTTAGCCCTCATATATGCGCTCAAACGCTATTGTCTCAGCATTCGTCACTGCCATCTTCGCTTCTGCCTTAGCCGTCTTATAGATCTCCTTAAGCCTTTGTTTATCATCCTCATCCCTACACTCCAACCACTTCGTATAAGCAATCTTCTTAGCTTTCACTTTGCCTTGGACTTCTCCCTATCGTCCACCACCAATCGCCCTATCGTCCACCAAAGGTCCCTCTCGAAACCCCTAATACCGCGTAGCTACTCTATAAAGTATAATAATTAATAATTTAAAATAATTTTAAAAAATATAAAAAAAAAATTAATTGATTTCAAATTTTATTAGTTTCATATAACTTAAAACAAACAATGTAACACACATTGGGTCCATATTAGCATGAACTCTATATCTAGTAAATATATAATCATCATAGGAAAATAAAATAATTGTGTAGAATAGTAAGTTGAATATGAATAATTTATTGTCCCAAAAATTAAATTAAAATTGAACATGAATAATGTTCTTATACCCTCCGTTGAAAGTTCGAATAATTTTGCTCTCTTGTACATTATTGTCCTTGCGGTTTCAATGTTGCCCATGGTTTTGATGGTTTATTTTTGTTGGATGAAGTAGACTTGTATGCTTTCACCTAATCTTATCCTTGGGATATTTTGACTAAGGATGAGGAATGAATTTTCTTGATATTTTGGAACACATACTCATCAACGAATTTCATAAATTAAGTCATGACAAAGACATGTTAGAAAACTTGGAGTAACAAGACATACATTAAAGAAATAGTTATTTGGCATAGGAAGTTGGAAGACAACTCTCTCCCCCACCCCATCCAAACCACATGGAAATACTTCTTCTCCATGGGGTCGGGAATAAGAGTTTCAATGCTTATCATTTTATCAACTAATCTTACAAAAATATTAAGTGAGAGGGAACCTAGGAATGTTTTTTTACATATAAGAATGGTTTCATCACAGACTAGCAAACTTTGTTAACTTACTTGCAACTATAAAGATATCTATAAAATGACACTAATATTACTTTCTTCCTTTTATTTTATATGTTTTTATAATTTCTTTTTAAGTTCACTCAGAAAATAAATTCTTTTTTAGATTTTTCTTTTTAATTTTAACTTTTAAAATGACATGTGCAATTAAGATCACAAGATTAAAAGATATTTTGATACATTCCATTAATTTAAAATTACAAAATTTAAAAACAAAAAATTCTTAATTTTTTATATACAAAAAATATATTTTTAAAAAATAAGGATAATTAAATGATCATCTCACAAATTTAACTCCTGAAAAATGCATAATATTCTTTTGGCATCTGATGAATGATAACATCAATTCCCGCAATTCATATCTAAGGTTGAAGTATATAAATATATACATATAAAATTTTGAAAAATGGTAATGGAAGAGCATAATTTGCTCAAGCTTCATTTATAATATTTCTTTAGATTAAATTGACATACATACAGTAGGTAAATTTAACTTTTATAATCACTCTGTTCCATTAATAGACTTTTTTTAATCAATTCTTTTTTAAAAAAAGATGAAATTATAATATTAGCCTCATTTATTTGGCAAAAAAGTCACTTATTTTTCATTTCAAATTCATTTTATTTTATAAATTTGTGCTGAAACATTAGAATATTTTATATATTTTAAAATTTTCATGTCCAATCAAATTATATAATTAATAAATATAAATAAAAGGACAATGCAATTAATTAGATATTACTATTAAAGTTATATGGATATTAAAATCTCATCATCATAATAATATAACTTAAATCTTCGGAATATACATCAACCATTTTCTAGGGCTTCATGCTTCATTATCATGCTAACCACAAGCCGGCCGCCGCCCTATGAATCCCAAAGATTATAAATCAAAGAAAAACATAATTGGGAAAGTAAATTTAAACATATCTTAATTTAATGAAAAGAACCAAAAGCAAGAATTTAAATGAATATCAACTTATAAAAAGGCAAGTTTGATGGATTCATAAAGGAATTTTGAAAGTTGATGGAGGCCAACTATGATAATACCAAGAAGATTCTAGGCAACAATGATTACATTTCATACCATATTTTCAAAATATGAAACTAAATTATTTCCAAAAACAAATATAATTATAGCTAAATTAGCGGTTTGAGGTTGTCGTGGACCCCATGATTAGAGTGGTAACGAGCTGGCAAACCAAGTCATAGACAGTCTGTTCCTTACGCCCAGCCTCACCACCTCTACAATACATATACATACACACTCACCATCACCATTTCTACCATCACTTCCTCCACAACTTCATACCCACGTCTCGAACTCTCTTCTTTAGCCCTTCTGTATATCATTTCTCCATCGATTTTTTTTATCCTTACGTTTTTTCGCTCACCGGAAAATCAAGAAAATGGCCGAAGAAACCAAGAAACCAGCTTCTGAGACTACGCCGGAGACAACTCAAGAGGTGGTTGTCTCTGACGTCCCTGTGCCGGAAAAAGAATCCAACCCTCAACCTGAACCGGTACCTTTACCTGAAACGCCGGAGAAATCTGCTGCTCCGATGCCGGAGGAAACTGATAAGGAAAAAGCTCCAGTTACTGAATCTGCTTCATTTAAGGAAGAGAGCAACAAAGTTGAAGAACTCCCAAATCCTGAGCAAAAGGCTTTGGTGGAATTGAAACAGTTGGTTCAAGATGCTCTGAACAAACATGAATTCACTGCTCCGCCGGCCAAGGAGGAGGAGAAGAAACCAGAGGCTGAAACAGCAGAACCTGTAGCTGCCGCCGCTGTCGCAGAGGAGGAGAAGAAACCAGAGGCTGAAACAGCAGAACCTGTAGCTGCCGCCGCTTTCGCAGAGAAGGAGAAAAAGGAAGAATCTGCTGCTGCTGAACCTGCCACCGATGCTGCAACGGCGGAGCCACCGGCGGTGGAAGAGAAGAAAGAAGCTCCACCTGTTGTGGAAGAGAAGACAGATACTCCACCACCAGCTCCAGCGGCGGTGGAAGAGAAGAAAGAAGTTCCACCTGTTGTGGAGGAGAAGAAAGATACTCCACCACCAGCTCCAGCGGCGGCAGAGCCATCGGAGCCGGCCGAGAAAGTGACTGAAAAGGTTGCAGCGGAGGAGGATGACGGTGCTAAAACCGTGGAAGAAATCAAGGAGACGATTGTTGAAGTGACTGCAGCACCGGTGGAGGATGCAGCAGTTCCGGCAGAAGAAGTCCCACCAACGGAGGAAGATGTCCCACCAGCAGCACCAGAAGAAGTTTCGATATGGGGAATTCCCTTATTAGCTGATGAGAGAAGTGATGTGATCCTTCTCAAGTTCCTCCGAGCCAGAGATTTCAAGGTGAAGGATGCTTTTGCTATGCTGAAGAGTGTTGTGGCATGGCGTAAGGAATTCAAGATTGATGAACTTTTGGAAGAAGATCTGTCAGGACTAGGACTAGAGAAAGTAGTGTACAATCATGGGGTGGACAAGGAAGGACATCCTGTGTGTTACAATGCGTTCGGGGCATTTCAGGACAACAAATTGTATCAGAATACTTTTGCTGACAAGGAGAAGATGAACAAGTTCCTGAGATGGCGTATTCAATTCATGGAAAAATCTATCAGGAATCTTGATTTTAGCCCTGATGGGATATGCACTTTTGTTCAGGTTATTGATCTCAAGAATTCACCTGGCCTTTACCTTTTCAAGAAAGAGCTTCGCCAGGCCACCAACCGGGCCCTTCAGTTACTCCAGGACAACTACCCTGAATTTGTTGCTAAGCAGGTATACTCCTTGAGATTTTCGTTTGTTTCCATAAATTATACTGTGACGAAGTATGGTCTTTTCTGATCACCTCTAGTTACGTACGGTCCAATCCCAACACTTCTAAAAGAGGGGAAATATTTAACTTATTATTTTTTTCCTTTTCCAATTGTGAATTGCTGCTATACGTTGGTGACTGGTATTTATGATAATGAAGGTGTTCATCAATGTGCCATGGTGGTATCCAGCTTACTACAGGATGATCAATGCACTTTTCACTACCAGAACCAAGAGCAAGTTTGTGTTTGCTGGCGCATCAAGATCTTCTGAGACTCTCTTCAAGTCGGTGCTCTAATTTAACTTGTGTTTTCTTTCTATTCGTATTCCTCCAATGTAATGCGTGATGATCTTCAACGTAATATTGATCTGGATGTTGAATGTTTTGACAATCAGATACATTGTCCCTGAGCAAGTGCCAGTTCAATATGGTGGACTTAGCAGGGAGGGTGAACAGGAATTCACCATTGCTGACCCTGCCACTGAGGATACCGTTAAGCCTGCTTCTAAACACACTATTGAATTTCCAGTCACTGAGGTATGCTAACACCCTACAGGCGACAATACTCGTGACTTCAGATAGTCAAGGTCACAATTTCTCAGAGTACAATTAGATTTAGATATATTACTACTAAGCTATTTGAAGAAGAAAGAAATTTAAGATATTATTTCGACTCTCAAAGAACAAACCTCAAGTCAATATATCTTGGGGCGTGGAACTGGCTAATTTGTAACTTGTCTCTTATTTCAATATTGTCACTTGCAGAAGAGTAATTTGGTGTGGGAAGCAAGAGTAATAGGATGGGATGTGTCCTATGGAGCTGAATTTGTGCCAAGTGCTGAAGGTGGATACACAATCATTATAGAGAAATCAAGAAAGATTGCAGCAGCAGATGAAACAGTGGTCACTAACAATTATAAGGCACTAGAACCAGGCAAGGTGGTGCTTACATTTGATAACCAAACTTCTAAGAGGAGGAAGCTTGTGTACAGATCCAAGACCAAGTCCTCTGATTAAGACAAACATAGATGAATATGTTGTTGAATGCTTTCAAAGATCAAATCACATAGAAATTCCAGTGGAAAATAAGGAGGGTTCTTTTGTTCTTTCATAGTTTTTAAAAATTCTGTATCTCTTGTTGATATTAAATTTAATTTTGAGTGTGGGATATTTATTTAATATTTGCATTTGGTTTTGGTTTTGGATTGTTTTCTGCTATATATGTGGAGGAAACAAGTAGGGGTTTGCAATGGATGGAGAGGAAAACAATGTGAAAATTGTATACAAACTGTGGTTGTACTGTGTTGGTTAGAATGTGGACAGAAAAACTTTGGTTACTATCTGTAAAATTTTGTGTAAATCTGGTGTTCTTGTCCTTGCTGTTCTCTCTCTTTTTGTGTTAATTAATGCCTCCTCACATTCCTTTGTCACTTTGTTCATAAGAATTTGGTCTTTTTTCTGTGATTATGTGATGATGATATCATACAAACTCCTCTTTAACAGTAAACTGCTTAATGATTGATGTTATTAATTTTTCGTAAATTTAACGTGACGCTACAAGTTGCGGCTTAAACTTGGAGACCAGTGATTTAAAGCATGGATGGCTTTTCTCTCCCACCTATTCTCTCTTTTTTAACTCTCGTTTTCCCAAGGGCAGGTGAGGTTTCATTTTGTAGATTTTTATAAATTTATACATAGAGTAAAAAGTTTGAAAAGATCATTTTATTTTATATTTTGATTTGAAGTGATAATAAAACATCATTTTCTCATCTATATCAAGCCAAACAAATACAAGATATACAAACTATATTTTAATTGATAAATTTAAATCACTTGATTTGATGCATAGAATACTAACACGATACATATTTAAAAAGTTATTTTTAGTTGGGAAAAGGGTTAAAAATGCCCTTGTACTATAAAAAAGGAGTAAAAATACTCTCAGTTTATACTTTGGGTCATTTATGTCCTTGTACTATCATAAAGAGTCAAAAATGTCCTGATACTAACGGAAAAGGGTCAAAAATGCCCTTATTGTTACCAAATGGGTCAGAAATACCCTTCTTTAAATTAATGTGTATATATATATATATATTTTTTTTAAACATATTGTATTACTAATTAAAATATTATTTTTAAAGAATTCTTTTCTTATTTTATTTTTTTAAATCACATTAACTGATAAAAATATAAGAAAATAATTGTTAGCTTAATCTCATTTGATCAATTAAAATGGAATATCGTACCCCTGTAGCAAATAATATATGTCATAAATATAAGATCAT
>JBCEWC010014444.1:0-14365 GCA_038996855.1 Solanum aculeatissimum
TATTACATTAATAAAAGTTCTTGAGATAAATTTATAATGCTAAATTTTTTATATAGAAAGAGCTTAATAACTTTAGAATATTTTATTAATTTTAATATTAAAATATATAAACTTAATTAGAGTACTTATGACCGCGTGAAGCGCGGGCTAATTACCTAGTTAAAGAATAAAATTGTAGTTTTAGGCTATGGTGTAATGTCAACATCCGAATTGATGTATATAATCTCCGCCGAATAGATGGTTGACAAAAGAATGGTAACTGTTACGGTCAAATTGATGAATCTACAGGTTCACGTGAATCTAGTAGCTTTTATTCGTACTTTTTATATGTATTAAGGAATTCGATAACTAAAGATCTACATATTATATATGTGAATTCAGTTATTACATATATTAACTTGAGGTTGGTATAAGAATTCATAAACTTTAAATCTTGAATTCCGTCACTAACTAATTGAGATTCTTGCTTTCCTCAAGAAATATGATACTTCCTCCGTCCATCTTTATTTCATCACTTTATAAAATTAAGAGATAATTTTATACTTGTTCCTAATTTACCCTTATCATTAATTATAATCATTTTCCTATTATATTTTTCAAAACATTGTAGTTTTAAATTCAAAGAATGATTTAATAAAATTACCTTTATTATTTAATTCATGGGTCAAGTTAATAGTAGATAACTATTATTGGACGGAGGAGGTAGATTATGACCATTGATAGTCTGATTAAGAGTTAAGACTTTCTAATTAGTTTGACGAAAATAGTGTAATTACAAAGTTGAATTAGTAAATTGCATGGCGACGTCACTAATACACGGGGCAGATTCATTCAAAGTTACTTGGTCAGTATATAAATTATTTTGCATGCACTCTATTATTTACAGAATATTTAATTATCAAAGGATTTACGTTATCTATGATAGATTTTCCTAAAAAAACTCCAGGTATTCTTTAGATTTGAAAATTTGAATTTCACTCTTTGACTTGATACAGGATTTAAGAAAAAAAGAAGACTTTTGAAACTTGTAGTCTAAAATCATTTTTTGATATTTGTGTCGTTGAAAATCATTTCATTAAGGGTAAAAGAATTTTTTAGAGTTAAATAGTTTTTAATTAGAGTAAGATGACATTCTTTTGTTGGAACGGATAAAAAAAAAATGTGTCACATAAAATAGGACAAAATAAGTACTATATATCCATGAGAATCTTGCGAATGATTTGATACATCTCTCTCATAAAATAGAAATTGGAGTTTCCTAATTTTATATTACTTGATCTTTAATGGTACGTTTTTATGAATACTTTATTCAAAAATCTCAAAAAGTAAAAAACACAAGAAATTCAAAAAATCCCCCAAACGTCCAAAAACTTGAGAAATTTGAAAAAAGAATTCTAGTTTTATTAGTTTGATTTGGTTTATATATTTAAAAATCTGACATAAATAATTTGCTTTGATATTCAAAAAATTCAAACCAACTCGGTCCATATACACTCCTGACATCACTAAACACGAGGCAGAATCATTCAATCAAAGAATTTAAAGTATATTATATATATATATAGTAATTATCCATGAGAGTCTTGAGAAAAATTTGCTGCATCTGTATGATGAAATAGAAATTGGAGTTTCCTAATTTTATATTACTTGGCTTATTCTAACTTCTTGTACTGTAGAAAGTCAAAATTATTATTTATATATAGAAGAAAAAAAGTCAAAAGAAATTTGCATTGCTTATGATGTATTTTGAAGGAGTCTCCACCTTTATTGGGAAAGTTATCATATGCAATTCATGTATGCTTTTCTAAATTGGGAATTCAAAGTCAATCTTGAAAAAAACCCTAAACTATTACAATCATTTCATGTTTTTTTTTTTGAGTGAATAAATTTCGAAAATTTTTAAACTATCATTGTTTTGTGAGTTTCATATATACCTAAAATTATCAGGTGTATACAGAATCACCCTCGAATTATACCATGAAATTATTGTGCTAGGTAGACTCTTTTTTTTAAAAAAAAAAAAAGCTTTAATAAGTTATCTCAAATATTTTACTTTTTAAATTCAAATAATTGATATTTTAGCCTTTAAAATGATTAATCCCAAGATAAAGTCCCACAAGATTTGGAAAGCTATAGGCTAAATTTGAAGGAAGTTTGCCTGACAGAGTAATTTCTAGTAATGTTGGCATCAGTTACTAAGACATTCATTTTTATGTTATGAAACTCTTGTGACTTAATATTTAATTTACTTTTTATTATTGCATGATAATATAAATTTGTTAGGATTAAAATTTATTAGATCTATTTGTTTGATTTAATTGAATTATATAATAATCGTAAGTAATTTTGTGTTACTAGCTGAAATGAAAGATCAATATTATATTTTAAAATTATTGTAGATCCTTCTTGATATCTTTCAAGGAAAATTTCGAATTTGGATCCCAGGTTTTGGAAGGAATTCTAGGAGGGTTTTATGAAAATTTAGAAACCCAATGTTTTGACAGATCAAAATATCTCAATTCTGGGCCAGATCATCTCCTCTTTAGGGAGAGCTAATGCTTATTGAGTATTTTGGTTTGATATTGCTTCACCCCACCCCACCCCCCCAAAAAAAGAGAGCTATGTCTGAGTTGAAAATCAAGAATATTAAAAAGTCTTTCTTTCAATGTACATGATTTTGTATTAACTTCAAGAACACATGAAGAACTGCCAAAAATTCCAACTTCTTCAAATTTTCACTAAATCATCCAAAATTTCAAGAGTAACATTTCTCCGACCTAGATACCAAAATTCAATATATTTTGAGCTCAAATTCAACTTAACTCAACAATACCTACTTGAAATTTTTCGTCAAAGTTTCAAAATACTAGGTGAAAAATATTCCCAAAAATAGGAAATTCAGTCCCAAAATTTTAAAAATCTACTTTGATTCGTGTTTTGTTATTATTTTTTATACTAGATCCTTACTCCTTAATGGTTTTTGAGTCTATATTCAAAATTTCAAGTGATTTAGAGTTGTGGAGAAAATTCCACCAAGTTTAAGTTTTGAAACTTTGAAGAAAAGTTTCAAAGGTCTTGTTGAATTTGGTTGAATTCGAGCTCATATGATATTGAGTTTTGATATCTAGCTCAGAGGAATACTACTCTTGAAATTTGAGGTGATTTCGTGAATATTTGAAGAAGTTGAAAATTTGAGAGTTCTTGGTGTTCTATATGTGTTGTTGGTGTTCTTGAAGAAGAAGGAGCAAAAAATTGCATTCGATCCAAAACTCTAATTTAAAAGTATTAAAAGTTGTTTGAGTGATTTTGCAAAACTGGAGTTAAAAAATAATGGCATAGATGAGTTTTTTTTTCAAACGGTAATTGCATAAATGAGCCAAACTTTTAACGGATGGTATAAATGAGTTTTTTGTCAAAGTTCGATGACATATTTGAGCCTTTTTTGATAATTATGTGTCAAATTCATTTATTTGGTTGTTTGAATGTACTTTTTCTAAAAATTAAGAAATATAATTAATATCCCAAACTTGCTAAAAACTAGCAAATAGGGTAATTTTTATAACAATAAAAAGTGTAGGGTGAAATTTTAAAAAGAAAAATATAATAAAAATGAAAAAAGTAAAATTTGGGTGTTTTTCAAATTCTAAATACAACTTTATTTAAAATTTCCATAGTTAGACACTACATTTCAAATAAAGTGAAAAAAGGGGATAATTTTAAGTATATACAATCAATCAAGTAATTACCTTACACATAAATATAATCATATTTTATTTTGCACAAAAGAAAGTTAAAAAATTATAGAAAATATACAATGACTATATAACATAGTTTGTCAAAAGCCATAAAAAATATGCATGAACTCTATAATATAGATTACTTATACATGAATTATATACTATACTAAATATATATTATGATACACTATATACATGAAATGTACATAATAAATGACTATTTTTTTAGTAATTGAAATGACCGAGTAGGGATGTGCATCGGTCGGTTCGATTCGGTTTTAGACATTATTGGTTTTCGATTTTTAAATATATTAAACCAATAACAAACCAATAAAATTTTGAGTTTATCGGTTTTAAGTCCTTAACGGTTCGGTTTTCGGTTTACCCGATAAGAATGATAATGAGAATTTGCATTAATAAAAGCAGATGGAGTACAAAAGAGTAAAGAGTAAAGACTAAAGTGGGTAACTAATCACTTAAGTACAGTAAAAACTAAAATGGATAAAGTACTACTATAGTGTTCTATTACTATTAAATTACTAATATTTAATATTTACGAAGGGGTAAAATAGTAAATTATTATATTCTTATTGGGTTATTGGTTTACTCAATAATCCAATAGTAAAAATCGATATCGAACCGATAACCCAATAAAAAAATTTCAAAACTATTAAAAATTTGATAACCTAATAACCCAATCATAATAAACCAATAAAGTTTTTATCGATTTGATTTATGAATCAATTCAATTTTTACACACCCCTATGACCGAGTGATCATTTAATGTAACTATCCAAAAAAAACTTCTCATGGCCAAATGAATCCATTTGCAAGAAAATATAAAAGAATTATTATACTTACCTTGCTCCATAAGTAGAGAATTTGAAGACATCTATACTCTTGAAACACAAGCAACTCATATTCCTTTCCAAACAAAGAGGTTTCCCAAATTTGTTTTCTAATATTCTTCCTTACTTTTTGAGGCTTCACCCAATGCTCCATAGTAGGAAGTCAGTGTGACGGTTCAATTAATTATTTTTTTTAAATTATATTATTTTAATTTTTTGAGTATTTTATAATGTATAATTAAAATTAATTTATTTAAAATTATCTTAAGAATATTGATTTCTCTTTGGTATTGGTATGGTTCAGTTAATTTTTTATTTTTTTTATTTTTAAAGTGTCACTTCAAAATACACTATTATTATAATATTTTTTTTTTATAAGTGTGTTTTTGAAGAAATACTTTAATTCTTCATCAAAAAGTCAAGAGTGTAAAATTTTCTAGCTATACTATTTGATCTAAAACTTTATATAGAAGTGTTTGCATAGATTTTGTCATATTATTTGATGGAGTATCTGTTATAGTGTCATTTAATTTTAGAACCTACTTAATTAATTAAAGGCTAGTTAAAGGGCGAAAGACCCAAAATTGTCCAATCACCAAAGACATAATTAAGACATAAGTTATATTTGAACTATTTTTTTTAAAATGGTTAAAAATACCTATGAACTATTTGAAATGGAGCAAAAATATCCCTCTGTTACGTTTGGGCTCAAAAATACCCCTCTCTTTAACGAAAATAAAAAAAATAATTAAAAATAACGCTGAACTATCAGAAATAGAGCAAAACTACTCTTTGGTTAGATTTTAGTTATCTTCAAATTTTTGAACCTTCGAATCTTGTATAGAAATTGTTGTGCTCATGTTAGCAATATAAATGATAATATAAGTTATTATTTTCAAGAGATAATTCAGTTACAAATAGAAAGAAAAGCTTTTTTTTTTTAATATAGTAAGAATTTGGACTACTCGAAGTCTGACAAAAATAAATTTGAAGATGGGTTGTGGTTGAATTTTTAATGGAAGAGGGATATTTTAAATAATAACTTTAAAATTTAACAAAGGGATTATTTTTAGTCAAAAACTAACTAACGGTATTTTGCTCCATTTCTAATTAAGGAGTATTTTTAGCCATTTTTTATTTGTGTTAGGACAAGAGGTATTTTTGAGCCAGAAATTTAATGGAGAGGTATTGTTTAGGAAAAAATATAATGGAGGGGTATTTTTGAGCCCAAACGTAACGGAAGGGTATTTCTGCTCCATTTCAAATAGTTCAGTGGTATTTTTTTTAATCATTTTTCCTATTTATTAAAAAACAAAAAGGAGCAAGCCTGGTGCACTAAAGTTCTCGCTATGCATAGGATCCAAGGAAACGTCCAGGCACAAAAATTTATTGTACACAGTCTTACCTTGCATTTGTGTAAAATATATTTGCGTACGTGTAGAAGACTTTGACATACAGATTTAAGGGAGAGTAAAGTATATTGAGATTCCATAAAAGATATAGGTGACACGAAAAGTATATATTATATTTATCCTCTCATTCATGTATGTATTTATTACAAGTAATTCATGAACACAAAGCAGTAAATTGTTTATTTGTGTTACAATTCCACTCTACTCACATGGCAGAAGCTTTCCTTCAAATTCTGATTGAGAACATCACTTCCTTCCTTGAAGGGGAACTTTCATTGCTTCTCGGTTTTGAAAATGAGTTGGAAAATCTTTCGAGCAGGTTCTCTATGATCCAAGCGGTACTTGAAGATGCTCAGGAGAAGCAACACAAGGACAAGGCAATTGAAAACTGGTTACAGAAACTGAATGCTGCTGCGTACAAAGTTGATGACATACTGGGCGAATGTAAATATGAGGCAGCAAGACTCAAGCAGTCTCGATTAGGAGGTTGTCATCCGGAGATTATCACCTTCCGTCACAAGATTGGGAAAAGGATGAAAGAGATGATGGAGAAACTAGATGCAATTGCCAAGGAAAGAGCCGATTTTCATTTGCAAGAAAACATTATAGAGACACAAACTGCTAGACGGCAAACAGGTGCTCATCTTAAATTAGTAATTTTACAATTTAATTACTTTATGGTTGTTTTCTTTTTAATTTTTGTGTGTGTTTGGGTGGGAGGGGGAGGCAACGGATGCGGTAAAAAGGAAAATTTTAAATTTTAGGAGGGTTGTGGTAGGGATAAGATTAAAAAAATATATTTTAATTTGAGATTGGATGAGAGCTTTGGGAAATATTTTCCTTTAGTTTTTTAATGGAAATCATTTTCTTTAAATTTGAGGAAATGAGTTGATTGGGAAAACATTAAACCAACCAAACATGAGAAAAATAAAAAATGATTTCCGAAAAAAAAATCCTCCATACCAAACACCCTATATTATATTCTTTTTTGGTTGATTATCAAATTCATGAGTATTTTTCTCGACGAGAGATCATTCAATTATAAATAATTATTTATTAAAAGTTATTCAACTTTGTTTTCAATTCATAAATCACTCAACAAAATTCTCATTAAAAAAATATGATATGACAAAATAAATTAAATTTTTATGTCACGTAAACATGAGTGCTATAAATAAAATAAAATAAAAGAAAATTCACTTTGCCCACCAACAAGGCAACAATTCAATTTACGGAGTTTTGCACTACTCTTCAAATTTTATTCGAAATTGCTTTTTCATTTATTTATTTCCTTTTAATTGATTTTTCCATTAGCTATCTTCTTCCTTCTGAAAATGCATTTCATTTCCTCAAGTCTGGATCCTTAATATGTTTTTTCTTCTTTTCTTTTACTATTTTATAATTATAGTTAAAAAAAATTATTTAATTTTATAGTTATGGATTGGTGGGTTGGGTATAAGATACTATCTTCTTTAATTTTATGTTCATATTTTTTTTAATGAAAAATTTAATTGAGTGATTTTACAAGAGAAAAGCGTTAAATTGAATGATTTTATTGATACAAACAAAATTGAATGACTTTCCAAGCTCTCGATTTTGTCTAATCTAAATGCTTGTCTCAAGTCTAAACAGAGGTGGATCCAAATTCAGATTCGTAATTCTATCACTTCCATCTAATTTATTGGGTTCAAAATCTATTATCTGTATTTATTTGGTGAAGTTATTAACATATATACATGGTGTAAGCCAAAACAAATCCATAGCTTACTCATAGGATTCAAAGAAGCTTGAGTTTTTTTTTACTATACTAGTGTGTCAAGCATTTTTCACTTTAAAAATAATTGTAGAAAACTTCTGATCATGTTCTTCAACTCCTCATCAAGCTTATCCTTGTCTGTTTGCGTGTAACAATCACATTGCTTGGAACAGGTTTTATTTTAACTGAACCACAAGTTTATGGAAGGGGCACAGAGGAAGATGAGATAGTGAAAATGCTGATAAACAATGTTAGTGAACTTTCAGTCCTCCCAATAGTTGGTATGGGGGGACTAGGAAAGACGACTCTTGCCCAAATGGTCTTCAATGATCAAAGAGTAACTGAGCATTTCTATCCCAAAATATGGATTTGTGTCTCAGATGATTTTGATGTGAAGAAGTTGACAAAGGCAATTGTAGAATCTATTGAAGGGAGGACACTTGGTGACATGGACTTGGCTCCACTTCAAAAGAAGCTTCAGGATTTGTTGAATGGGAAAAGATATTTTCTTGTTCTGGACGATGTTTGGAATGAAGATCAAGAGAAGTGGGCTAATTTAAGACAAGTCTTGAAGATTGGAGCAAGTGGTGCTTCTATTCTAACAACTACTCGTCTTGAAAAGGTTGGATCAATTATGGGAACTTTGCAACAGTATAAATTGTCAAATCTGTCTGAAAAGGATTGTTGGTTGTTGTTCATGCAACGTGCATTTGGGCACCAAGAAGAAATAAATCCTGACCTTGTGGCTATCGGAAAGGAGATTGTGAAAAAAGGCGGTGGTGTGCCTCTAGCAGCCAAGACTCTTGGTGGTATTTTGCGCTTCAAGAGAGAAGTAAGAGAATGGGAACATGTGAGGGATAGTGAGATTTGGAAATTACCTCAAGATGAAAGGTCTATTCTGCCTGCCCTAAGGATTAGTTATCATCATCTTCCACTTGATTTGAGACAGTGTTTTGTGTATTGCGCCGTGTTCCCCAAGGACACCAAAATGGAAAAGGAAAATCTCATCACTCTATGGATGGCACACAGTTTTCTTTTATCGAGAGGAAACTTGGAGCTAGAGGATTTGGGTAATGAAGTATGGAAAGAATTATACTTGAGGTCTTTCTTCCAAGAGATTGAAGTTACATCTGGTAAAACTTATTTCAAGATGCATGATCTCATCCATGATTTGGCTACATCTCTGTTTTCGGCAAGTGCATCAAGCAGCAATATCCGCGAAATGAATGTAGGTTACTCACATAGAATGTCCATTGGTTTCGTTAAAACTGTGCCTTCTTACTCTCCTTCACTCTTGAAAAAGTTTGTCTCGTTAAGAGTGCTTGATCTAAGTCACTCAGAACTTGAGCAGTTAGCATCTTCCATTGGAGATCTAGTACATTTAAGATACCTGGACCTCTCTTCCAATAGTTTTTGTAGTCTTCCAAAGCAGTTATGCAAGCTTCAAAATCTGCAGACTCTTGATCTACATAATTGTCACTCACTTTGTTGTTTGCCAAAACAAACAAGTAAACTTGCTAGTGTACGAAATCTTTTACTTGATGGTTGTTGTTACTTGAATTCTATGCCACCAAGGATAGGATCTTTGACATGCCTTAAGACTCTAAATTGCTTTGTTGTGGGTGAGAGGAAAGGTTCTCAACTTGGTGAATTACGAAATCTGAATCTCTATGGTTCAATTACAATTACACATCTTGAGAGAGTGAAGAATGATAGAGATGCAAAAGAAGTTAATTTATGTGCAAAAGGGAATCTGCATTCTTTAAGCATGAGTTGGGATGAATACAACCGACATAGATATGAATCAGAAGAAGATAAAGTGCTTGAAGCCCTCAAACCACCCCCAAATCTGAAATATTTGGAGATCGAAGGGTTCAGAGGATTCCGTCTCCCAGACTGGATTAATCACTCAGTTTTGAAAAATGTAGTATCGATTGTAATTCGCGGCTGCAGAAACTGGTCGTGCTTACCACCCTTTGGTGAGCTGCCTTGTCTAGAAAGTCTAAGGTTATGGAGTGGGTCTGCGGAGGTGGAGTATGTTGATGTTCATTCTGGAAGGTTTCCATCCCTGAGCAAACTTTATATATTCGGCTTTCTTAATCTGAAAGGATTGGTGAAAAATGAAGGAGAAGAGCAATTCCCTGTGCTCGAAGAGATGGAGATTAACAGATGCCCTATGCTTGTTTTTCCAACCCTATCTTCTCTCAAGAAATTGGAAGTTCACGAGGCAAGAGTTTTCAGGTCCATATCGAATCTTACGGCTCTTACTTCCCTCGACATTAGCTATAACTATGAAGCTACTTTGCTCCCAGAAGAGATGTTCAAAAGTCTTGCAAATCTCAAATACTTGAAAATCTGTGGATTCCCCAATCTGAAAGAGCTTCCAACCAGCTTGGCTAGCCTGAGTGCTTTGCAGAGTCTGAAACTTGATAACTGTGCCACATTGGAGAGTCTCCCCGAGGAAGGGGTGAAAGGTTTAACTTCACTCATGGAGTTACATCTTAATGATTGTTGGGTGCTAAAATGTTTACCTGAGGGACTGCAGCACCTAACATCCCTCACAAGTTTATCAATTTCCAGATGTCCAAAAGTGATCAAGCGGTGTGACAACCTAATAGGAGAAGATTGGCACAAAATTGCTCACATTCCTAACCGGAATTTTTTTGTGCCAACGTAATAGGAGAAGACTTGTTTACATTCCCACTCTACATACTGTTTATCTCCAAGTGTTAATAAACAATTTGTATTATACTTGTTACCGTTGTAATTATTGGCTAATAGTTGTTGATTACCAGTCTCTTAAAATGTGTCTCGCCTGTTGATCTTCTAATCATTATTCTATAATTAAAAAATATTGATTTTACCATTTCAATTTTGTTAATAGAAAAATCATGGCAATGGGATGGTCTATTTTCAATCTAGCAACAAGTATATAAAACTAAACAAGATATATAATCTCTAGTGATATGAATAAATTAATAAATTACTACTCTAAAATTGATAAATGCATGTAAGTACTCTTAACAATTTTGCTAGACTTGAAGAAAGTTAATTAGTTTAAACTTTTTTGTTAAAAGGCAATTTAAAATATAATGTTATCAACCATAATATTTTTCCCAATTTACAACTTGTGTAAGAAGTAATAATTCCTCTTATTCATAATAAGTTTTCTTTGAACTCTTTTCTACAAAGTTTAACGTTCAAAAAATAACAAATAGCTTCTAATTATCAAACAATAAATGACAAATCAATTCTAGAAATGCTGACAAATTTTTTTATGAATCATCGATTAATTGACAAAGAACTCTTTCATTTCCCCAAAGGTATGAATTAGTATATTAAACATTTCATTCTAACTTACAATTTAAATAATGATCCTTTGATTATTACTCCCTTTGAAAAATAACTTTGAATTCAACAAATAACTAAAATATTACTCCCTTTATTTCAAAATAATTGAACATGATATACGAATATGAATACTAATGGAATTTTTGTATTTCTCACATTGAAAGGAAAATTAGGATGGTAATTTGGTGATGAAACTAGAGATAGAGACACAAATTAAATAGTGTTTGAAACTCTTGTTGTAATTATAATGAAGAGTTTAAAAGGTAAAGTGTTTAAAATTGGTGGTGCAATTATGATGAAGAGTTTTAAAAGGTGCTCCCTTCGTCTCATTTTAATTGAATTTGTGAGGTAATTTACACATATTAAGAAAAATATTTAAAGACAAAATTTAAATCATACTTTCCACTATTGTCCTTTGTGAAGTCATAAATATATAGCATAGTTTAGCTCCTAGAAAATATAAAACTTCAATAAATGAAAGGACAAATATGGAAAAGGTTTCAAACATTCATCTTGAATTTTGAACAATTCAACTATTTTGAACATTTATTCCTGATAGCATAGCGCGAAGATGGAGAATTCCATTCATCATTTGATAAATTTCTTGAGTGGGCGCCAAATTGTTTAATGAAAAAGGATATAGATAAATTTGTAAGCAGTTATGAACATGCATCTTAGCTTAACTCGTTAGATTTGATCATTATCAGCTAAATATTGTATTATAGCAAGCGAAATAAAGATATAACGATAACAAAGTAAGTAGAAAAATTAAGTTAGTAACTTTTAGATTGTGTGATTTTCGAATTATAAAGAATTATTAAGTAACTTTTAGGAAATAAAGTAATAATTACATGACCATCTATAAATATACCTGGATTTGGCTACATGATGAAGGCAAATAAAGAAGAACATATATTTATTTGTTCATTTATCAAACGATTTATTTCACTTTCACCTTATTTTAGTCACTTGATTAGAATTCAGAACTATTCTGAGCAATCCAATAAATTAAATAAATTAGATAATTTCAACAACTAGCACCAGTGGTCTAGTGGTAGAATAGTACCCTGCCACGGTACAGACCCGGGTTCGATTCCCGGCTGGTGCATTTGAGGGGGCAATGATATTACAAATTGCACTAATTGTGAACGATTGGGTCGTCACACACATCATCATAAGATGACATGATGTGCATTTGAGCTCTCTTTTTTATTTTTCATTAGCTTATCAAGTGATATAATCGATGATGTTAAAGCTGCATATAGTCAACTGAGAATGAGTTCATGTATCTACTGCAGACTAGTATTTATTGTTGATGGTGCTCATCTTAATGGAGCTTATAAAGAAATATTTGTATCAACGAGTATACTCGATGGGGCATGTATTAATTATTTTTTTATTATTTGAAATCAAATTTTATGTATTGTTACTTATAATACTTATAGTACCTTACTGAAAAAATAATTATAAATTTTTTATGTCATAAAAAAATTGTATGTAGGTTGCATATTGTCATTAATATATGGAGTTGTTGACACAGAGAATAATTGTTCATGATCGTGGTTCTTCCAACAGTTCAAAAATGTATTTGGTGATAAAAAAAAAAATGTGTGTTGTGTCGAATAGGAATGAAAGTATAATCAACAGTGTAAGTCTTATTTTTCCCAATGTGCCTCATTATGCATGCATTTGGCTTGTTTGAAAAATGTTTGCACTCATTATAGAAAAAGCAAGACCATGTTAACTGACATGTACTATATATGTGATGGTCAAGTGTTATCGAATAGAAGATTTTGATCGAATAATGAACATAGTGGTTAAAATTGATCACAGGGTGAAAGAGTACCTTGAAAACATTGGGTTTGAAAAATGGTCAAGAGTACATGCAACATTAAATAGAGGATAGATGATAACTTCTAACATTACAGAATTTATTGTATTGTTGAGGCGAGACAACTACCTATAATAGATTTCTTGGAGGATGCTAGAATTTTCTTTGGTGCTTGGAGCTACAAAAATAGGAAAAAACCTTTGTATACTAAAGATACATTGGATAGAAAATTTGAGGATATTCTAATTGAAAATACATTAAAATATTTGATGATAAAGGTGTGGACCAAATTTTAAATTTATTTATATAATTTATTTATTAATAGTAACTATGACGTAATAGAAAATTCGTATTTAATATGAATTATGAAAGTATTAACTAATTAATTGATACATGTAAAAATCTGGTTGAATTTATACTCTTGAAACATAAGCAACTCATATTCCTTTCCAAACGAAGAGGTTTCCCAAATTAGTTTTCTAATATTATTCCTGACTTACTTTCTGAGGCTTTACCCATTGCACATCAGGAATAGATCCCATATCTGCTTATAAAGCAACATGTTCTATAGAGTTGTTGCTTAATGCTCCGTAGGGTGTCAATGGGACAGTTTAATCGATTATTTTTAAAAAAAATATACCATTTCAATTTTTTAAATATTTTATAATGTATAATCAGAATTAATTTTTTTTAAATCATCCTAATCATATCGATTCTTTTTGGTATTAGTACGATTCAGTTAATTTTTTATTTTTTTATTTTTAAAGTATCACTTCAAAGTACACTATTATTAAAAAAAAATCGCAAGAGTGTTCTTAAAGAAATATTTTAATTCTTCACCAAAAAGTCAAGAATGTAATTAATATTTTTTATATTATTGAGATTTCATAAAAGAAATGCAATTTCTGGAATTTTTTACCAAACTAAGTCATTATCTAAACTAATTTACTAAAATAATATGTTTTTTAAATTTTTTACAAAACTAGTATAAACGAATTTGTCAGTAACGTTTTAGGCTATTTTTATTTTAAAAATCTAACTGACGGTGTTAAATACATAAATGTTACTGTGAGTAACGTTTTAAGACTAAAACGTATTTCTGAGTTACGTTTTATAATACGTTACTCACTAGTATATTTTATTCTTAAAACATTACTGTGAGTAATATTTATTAAGAATCCAATCACGAGCCCTGCAGATATAGAATCAAATCTGCTTTACAGGGGAAGGTCAAATCGTTAACTATAAAACGTAACTAAGAGTAACGTTTTAAGCTAAAAATGTTACTGTCAGTTACGAGACTCTGTAAAGTGACTTCAAGCAATCATATACGATTATAAAATGAATGTGACAACCATTGTTGAATTTTTTATCAAGAAACTTCATCAGGTAAGTTAAGTTAATAGTATGATGTTAAGTTTTTATTATAA
>JBCEWC010014445.1:0-14365 GCA_038996855.1 Solanum aculeatissimum
ATGCATTTTGGTATTGTATAATAGTTTGATGTAAGGCGGGGCCTGTCCCAACCTATGCTAAGGTTTTCTATCTTGTAGAGGCTTTGTAGACTTATTGTATATAGTTCGGTTGTAGCTTGTCTCTAAATAGTTGTGGCTTCAACAACCAAGTCCTGTATATAAGTTTGGTGCTACATATTTTGATCTTCTATCTCAGTAGAGTTGTCATAGATATATGTATGATAAATACAGGTTGTATGTTGGTTCTCTCGGGCCTAGAGGGCACTGAGTGCCTGTTCGTCTTGGTAGAGTTGGTGGCGTGGCATACTTGTAATGATATGTCTATCTATGTTAAGTGGAGGTATCTTATGTTATGCTTCCATTTCCGCTTATGCTATTATGATATGATTGGCTTGGAAATGTGCTTATGTGGAAAGTCCCTAACCCTGCTTACCCCTATAGCTTGAGTCATACTTATATCCCCCTTAGAAGGTAATTACTATGTGCTATGTTATTTATATTTATCCCATTCCTGGAAACACCCTCATAGCTCGAGTCCAAAGCCGCGAAATCTCCCAGACTTACGTGTTATTTGTTTATTGGACGCGCTTCTAAACCGATGATGTGTGTGATGATGCTATGATGGCTTGATCGAGGACTCTCGGGTTCTCCTTCGCCATGTAACATCTGGGCCCCACTCTTGGGTCGTGACAAAGTGCTTTTAAAGCATGCTATGAGCTCACAAAAATATTATGAATGTTAGGAATAATGTGAAGCTCTTTAGTTGATATTATGAAGCCTTGGTTTTGATGAGTTACTCTATGAGAATATTATGACATTATGATGCTTCTCATATTACGACTATAAGTATGATTTGAATATTCCTTGAAATTGTGATCTAGCACCGAGTGGACCTTTGTAGATAGCCATTGTCCTATAACTATGTTGCGACCATAGGTAGTGAATTGCTTGTGGCATTACTAACAAAAAAGTGGGAGTTCCCATAAGGTACATCCCACTTAGTATTTGAAAAGGATGGGGTTCCCATAAAGCTTTTACAATCTATCATTGTACAAGCTGATGTTCCCAAAAGACTCTTATTTTGTAATCTATCAAAGAGGGGAAGTTCTCGTAAGGTAACCAAAAAGGGTGTTGTTCTCCTAAGGTATTTGTGAGGAACTTTTCCCAAAAGGGGAGGTTCCCACAAGGTGAGTGTTTGGTTTACCTTGGCAAAGTAAACTAATCTTTTATTTAGTATGGAGTGAACACCTAGATTCCAAGTAGTAGCTCACTTGATATTAATTGTCAGTTATGGTCCTTTCCAATCTATGAATAATATGATTTATTATTTGGATATCTCCCTATATATTTTTACTAGGGCATCAATCATTCATGCCATATTGATCTTATATCTATTCACTATGAAGATGCATATTGTTTAATTGTGGTTTATGTTTCATTATTGCATTGCACCCTACATACTTAGTACATTCCAAGTACTAATGCATATTTCATCTGGCTACACGATCTAACCATGTAGGGACCAGAGGTCCTATTCATCCTCCACCTCCACGTGGCTAGTCGGACCATTTGATGACTACTATTGGCGAGTCCTCCACTCCGGGGACAATATCCACTTTAATTTCATGCTTTAATTAAGACTTATAAATTTTGGATACTTATCTTTTGAGGGTGAGCCTAGGAGATGTCTTGGCCCCCATTCCATTCATATTAGAGGTGTCGTTTGATATGGAAAATATATGTATTCAGCTTGACTCGTATTACACATATGTGATTATGAAAGACTTCCCTTAGTTCCTATTCCCCTCTATATGTTGATATTTGTTGATAATATGATGGAAGTCCAAAGACCCGATAATATCCCCATAGCGTGAGTCTTACTTACCCACCCCTTAGACTTTATTTGTTATATAATTCATATAAATCTTCTTTCATAAAACATCCCTATACCTTGAGTCCAAAGTCCTGCTTCCACTAGAATTAATTTTTACTTGCTTGATTGTTTAATTATGCTTCTGCAACCAAGGATGTGCAAATGATATGTTAAGAGGCGTATTTAGGTTGCCTTCAAGTTTCCCATTTGTTTTGTCATGTCTAGGTCCTAGGCTTGGGTCATGACAAGCTTTGTGTCAGAGCACTAGGTTTGTAAATGGTCCTCTGAAATCTAACACACCGCATCAAGTAGAGTCCTGTTCATGGTAGTGAAGCGCACCACTACTATTAATAGGAGGCTATGAGATATTTTAGGAAATGATTCACTTATTCATACTCTATGTAATGCTATAGATTCGAACTAAGGTTCCCTTTTCCTAATGGATGGTCTTTTGCTCTTTTAGATCATGCCGCCAAGGAGAACGCCACAAAGAGCTCCTACACCTGAGGGTGATCCGACCCTTCTAGTTTATCAAGCTCCCTAAGAATAAGAAGGGGTCACACATATCGATTACCAAAATATCATTGATATATTGACACAAACCATGACCAACCAATTGAACATAGGGGCCTAAGCTTCTCAAGCTCCCACCCCAACTTCAAACGTTAGGGATTTTACAAGGATGAACCCTTCGGAGTTCTATGGCTCCAAAATAGAAGAGGACCGCCAAGAATTCATTGATGAGATATATAAAGTGCTTGCTATTATGTGGGTGAGTTCAGAAGATAAAGTGGAACTTGAAGCCTACCAAATTAAGGGCCTTGCTCAAATTTGGTTTACTCAATGGAACGAAAAGAGGGAGGACAATAATCCCATTCAATGGAAGGAATTCAAGGCTTCCTTCCACAATTATTTCTTCCCTATCGAATTGAGAGAGGTAAAGATGATGGAGTTCAGGAATCTCAAAAAGGACTCCATGAGTTTGAGGGAGTATTCCATTATGTTCAACAATCTCTAAAAATATTCTTATCACTTGGTTGTTGACTCTAGGGAAAGGATGAATAATTTTGTGTCGGGGTATCCAATTTAATGAATGAAGAATGTCACACTGCTATGCTTGTAGGTGATATGGACTTGTCTCGGCTTATAACATATGTTGAACAACTTGAAGGAGAGATGCTTAGAAAAAGAAAGTGTGGGGATTCCAAGAGTTCTCGGTATGATGGTGTCTTTCAAGGTTCTAGGGTTGTCACTTCCAACAAGGCCATATATCCAAAGTCCAAGGGCCTTCCAATTCTCAAAATCAAAGATTTGCTAATTATAGGGTGCCTAACCCGAAGGGCTATAGTGGTAGTAGTGGTCAAATTGTTCCTAAATTTTGGAGGTATAGTAAAAATCATAGTAGTAGATGCTATAGAGATATGGATGCTTGCTTCGAGTATGGAAAAATGAGCCACAAGATTGTGAATTGTCAAAGAAAGGATAAAGATTGTTGTCCTCAAGGGAAAGGTGCTCATGTTGATCAAAGAGCATAAGGTTGATAATAAGGGGGTGCTCTACGACATAACCAATTTTATGCTCTTCAAGGGAGGGAAGGAGTGAAGGAGGAGCCCGATGTTGTTATCGGTATGTTAAATGTTTTTTATTGTGATGTGTATGCTTTATTGGATCCAGGTGCCACTCTTTCTTTCATTACTCCTTTTGTAGATAATAAGCTTCATATGTGTCCAAAAATTTAATGTGAACTCTTTTAGGTATCTACCCCCATTGGTGAGTTCATTATTTCTAGAAGAGTCTATAGGGGTTATCCCGTGTCTATATTGAATAAAGTCTTGCCTTCTGGTTTTGCTAAACTTTGCATGGTCAATTTTGATATCATTCTTCAGAGGGATTGATTACATGTACACTATGATTCCATTGATTGTAGGACTCGTAAGGTTAAGTTCAAATTTCCTAATGAGCCCGTCTTCAAGTGGGAAAGTCATAATGCAGTGGTTAAAGGTAGGTTAATTTCTTTTCTTAAGGCTTAGAAATTTATTTCTAAGGGTTGCATATACCATTTTGTAATGGTTAGGGATTTTGAGTCTAAAGCCCCTCCCATTGAGTCGGTCCCGGTAGTTAATGAGTTTCTTGATGTCTTTCTCGATGAGATTCTCAGTTTTCCTCCTAAAATGGAAATAGATTTTGGTATAGACCTCCTCCCCGATACACTACCAACTTTCACTCCCCCTTACCATATGACCGCGACGAAGTTAAATGAGTTGAAGGGCTAATTGAATGATTTATTGGAGCAGAGTTTCGTAAGGCCTAGAAAGTCACCTTAGGGTGCAATAATTTTGTTTGTGAGGAAAAAAGATGGCTCCCTTAGAATATTCATCGATTACTGATAACTCAATAAGGTCACAATAAAGAGCAAGTATCCCTTGCTAAGAATAGATGATCTATTGACCAACTACAAGGGGCTAGTCATTTTTCTAAGATTGAACTTCGGTATGGATACTACCAATTGCGGGCGAGGGAGTGTGATGTTCCAAAAAAGGTTTTTCAAACTAGATATGGGCACTTTGAATTGGTTATGATGTCATTTGGCTTAACTAATGCACCGAAGATATTTAGGGATCTTATGAATAGAGTCTTTAAATCTTACCTTGACATGTTTGTAGTGGTCTTCATAGATGACATTTTGATCTACTCCCGAAGTGAAGAAGAGCATGCAAGTCATTTGAAGGTAGTGTTGAAAATTTTGAGGGATGAGAGGTTGTTTGCCAAATTTAATAAATATGAATTTTGGTTGAAAGACGATGCATTCCTAGGGCATGTGGTATCGCGTGATAGAATTAAGGTAGACCCTAAGTAGATGGAAGTGATAATAAATTGTCCTAGACCCTTGACTCCAATGGACATTAGGAGTTTCTTGGGCATAGCTGGGTACTACCTGAGGTTTGTGGATTGTTTTTCTTCAATTGCTTCCCCTTTGAAAAAATTGACATAAAAGAAGGCAAATTTTGTTTGGACCAATGAATGTGAAAAGAATTTTCAAACCTTGAAACACAAGCTTACATCCACTCCTATTTTGGCTCTACTAGAGGGGTTAAAAGGGTTTGTAGTTTAGCATTATGTTGTAAGGGTCGGTTTTTGGGGTATGTATTAATGAAAAGTGGCAAGGTCATTGCCTATATTTCTAGGAAACTAAAGGTTCATCAGCATAATTATCACCCATCATCTTGAGTTAGCGGTCATGGTGTTTACTTTGAAAATATCATATTATTATTTATATGGGATTCACGTGGATGTGTTCACCGATCACAAGAGTTTCCAATATGTGTTCACACAAAGGGATCTTAATTTGAGGCAAATGAGATGGATGAAACTTCTCAAAGACTACGATATATGTATGTACTACCATCCCAGCAAAGCTAATATTTTAGTTGATGCCCTAAGTAGAGTGTCCATTTAGAGTATAGCTCATGTTGATGATAATAAGAAGGATTAGACTAAAGAAGTGCACCGGTTAGCTAGGTTGGGTGTTAGGTTGAATGAAGTTGAACATGGGGGTGTGGTAGTTGTTGACGGTTCCAAGTCTTCTTTGATTGAAGAGGTCAAGTGCATACAAGACCTTGATCCCACTTTGTTAGAATTTAAAGCTTTGGTGAAGGATGGTAAGGTGTAAGTTTTCTCCTAAAGGGGAGATGGTGTCGTTAGATACCAAGGTAGGTTGTCTGTGCCTAACGTTGATGGATTCAAGGGAATGATTTTGAAAGAGACGCATAACTCATCCTACTTTATTCATCCCAGATCTACAAAAATGTGTAGAGACTTAAGGGAAGTGTATTTGTGGTATGGTATGAAAAGATATATTGCCAGGTTCGTAGCCAGTTGTCATAGTTGCCATCAAGTCAAGGCCAAACATCAAACTTCAGGTGCCCTAGTTCAAGATATAGAGATTCCTACTTGGAAGTAGGAAGAGATCAACATGGATTTCGTGATTGGGTTACCAAAGACTAGAAAGCACTTTGATTCTATTTGGGTTATTGTTGATAGAATGACAAAATCGGCTCACTTCCAACCAGTTAAAACAACTTATGGTGTCAAAGATTATGCCAAGCTATATATTCATGAGTTGGTTAGATTGGATGGTGTACCATTGTCTATTATTTTGGACCGTGGTTCTCAATTCACTTCTCATTTTTTTGAGATCCATCCAAAGGGGTCTTTGTACAAAGGTTAAGCTTAGCACGACCTTTCATCCTCAAACAAATGGTCAAGCCAAGGACAATTGAAAATTTTGAGGATATATGCTTAGGGCTTGTGTTTTGGAGTTTAAGGGTAGTTGGGATGAATGTCTTCCACTTATTGAGTTTTTTTATAAAAATAGCTATCACTCTAGCATTGGAATGGCTCCCTTTAAAGCTCTTTATGGTAGATGTTGTAGATCTGCGGTTGGGTGGTTTGATGTGGGGGAAATTCCTTTCTTAGGTTTGTATTTTGTTATGGAAGATTTGGAGAAGGTGAGGTTTCTTAGAGAAAGATTGAAGATGGCTCAAAGTAGACAAAAGTCCTACTCCGATGTGAGAAGGAGAAAACATGAATTTAATGTTTATGATTGGGTTTATTTGAAGGTCTCACCCATGAAGGGTGTGGTGCGGTTTTGTAAGAATGGAAAATTGAGCCCAAGGTTTGTACGACCTTATAGGATTTTGAGGAGGGTTTGTAATATTGCCTATGAAATGGAGTTGTCTATGGAGATGAGTATGGTTCATACGGTCTTCCATGTATCTATGTTGAGTAAGCATGTAGGTGACACAAGTTCTATAGTGCATTTGGATGTTGTGGGCAGTGTAGAAGGTAACTTGACCTATGAGGAAGTCCCGGTGGAAATATTAGATAGGCAAGTGAAGTGGTTAAGAAATAAACATGTGGCATCCGTCAAAGTCTTTTGGAGAAATGAACTAATCAAAAATGCCACTTGGGAGGCCGAAGCCGATATGAAAAAGTGATATCCCTATCTCTTCCATTCTAATCAAGATTGAGGTACTATAATCTCTTCTATTCTAGAACCTCCTTTCATTGCATGTTATTCTCATGTTATTTGTGCATGGTTATGTGATTTTGAGGTTGCATTGCAAATACAATTTAAGACATGGTTTAAAAAAAATTAATGGTGCATGTGTTGCATTGTATGTGGTGAATTTGACATATTATGCATGGATTTTATTCTTTAGAGCTTTCCTTAGTACCTTCACGGACGAATGTTCCCAAGGGGGAGATATTGTAAGATCCTACTCAAGAAAAGTGTGAAAGTCCAAGAAAAGAGTGTTGATAATTTTCTGAAGTGGCAGTTGTTACGAAGGGTTTTACGAGTTGTAGGTCAAAGTACGAGCCGTATACTGGTTCGTGAGCAATTCCAGTAGCTCAATTTTGAGGATCAACTTTGTACGAGAGTTTTTACGGGGTGTATACTATTTCATGAGTCATAAACATTTTGCATAGAATAAGGGTCAGACTTGGTAAAATTGGGGTTCTTCAGGAATTTGATCTACAACTTATCAGATGACCTATAGAATCTTTTATGAGACATAGGTCATGTCATGGATTTGTGGATCTGGGAACAGTCTCTGAATGTTCAAAAGTGACAACAGACGAAACCCATTCTATGGCTCATATATTGAACCACTGCTAGTAAACAGGGTCTCGTGGTCTTGTCCGACTAGATTTTTTTAAAGAGGCAAATTCAATATTTCTTATTAATTAAAGCCTAAAATACGTCATTTTATCCCTCAAATGACCCTTATCATACTTTTCAACCCTAATTCACTCATTCTCCTTCACTCTAAATATTTCTATGTCCCAAACACGCTCAAGCCTCCTTAAAGGTTGCAAGCAAGAAGACCAAGAAAGGGTTTCGGTTCCCCATCTCCAAATAAGATTTTTCTCCACCAAAACTGCATTAAGGTATGTGGGTTGGATTGTGGGGACCTTCCTTCCCACAAGTCCAATCATCTTCTACTCCAATTATAGGAAAGCATTTTACGAACTATTGGATATGATGGTCTATTTTATGCATTATATACATGGATCTTGTTTGGATTCTAATAGTATTGATTGTTAAGTATGAATACCTATTGAAGGCATATTTCACAAGTTGATTTATATCTATTGAAACTATACTTGATGTAAACTATGAAATATTGTGAAAATGAGGTGAATTTCATTATACCCAAATTGGGGTTTTACTACAATATTGGTGGGTTGATTTGAATGGCTTTCAAAAAAATTGATTTTACTTTTCACGTGTCTTATACTCTTGAAATGCATGGTTTTAGGCTTGTACACATACCTACCATATTCTGATCAAGTCGTGTAACAAGCTTCTATGTTGATGAAAGCCTCATTGTAAGGCATGTGAATTGACAATATTGAAAGTGTTAAAGGGCTATTAAAGCATGCTATGAGCTCACGAAAATGTTATGAATGTTAGGAATAATGTGAATCCCTTTCATTGATATTATGAAGCCTTGATTTTGATAAGATAGTCTATGAGAATATTATGACATTATGATGCTTCACATATTACGGTTATAAGTATAATTTGAATATTCCTTGGGATTGTAACCTAGCACAAAGTGTACCCTGGTAGATAGCCATAGTCCTATAACTATGTTGCCACCATAGGTTGTGAATGGCTTGCGACATTACTAACCAAAAAAGTGGATGTTCCCATAAGATACATGCCACTTATTATCTGAAAAGGGTGGGGTTCCCATAAGGCTTCAACATTCTATTATTCAAAAAAGGTGATGTTCCCGTGAGACTCTTATTTTGTAATCTACAAAAAGGGGGAAGTTCCCATAAGGTAACCAAAAAGGATGTTGTTCTCGTAAGGTATTTGTGAGGAACTTTTTCAAAAAGAAGAGGTTCCCGTAAGGTGAGTGTTTGGTTTACCATGGTAAAGTAAACTACTCCTTTATTCGGTGTGGAGTGAACTCCAAGATTCCAAGTAGTATCTTGGTTGGTCTTAGTTGTTGGTTATGGTCCCTTCCCGTCTATGTATGATATAATTTATGATTTGGATATCCCCATGTATGCTTTTTCTAGGCCATCAATCATTCATGCCATATTGAGCTTATATCCATTCCCTATGAATATGCATATTATTTAATTATGATTTATGTTTGATTGTTGCATTGCACCTCACTTACTTAGTATATTCCAAGTACTAACACATATTTTATTTCCCTATATGATCTAACCATGTAGGGACTTAAGCTCCTATTCAACTTCCACCTCCACGTGGCTAGCCGTACCATTTGAAGACTATTATTGGGGAACCCTCCACTTCAAGGATAATATCCACTATGCTTTCATGCTTTAATTAAGATTTGTATATATTGGATATTATCTTTTAAGGGTGAGCCCGGGAGATGTCTTGGCCCCCGTTCCATTCATATTTGGTGTCGTTGGAGGTGGAAATATATGTATTGGGCTTGGCTCCCATTATGCTTATGTGATTATGAAAGACTTTCTCAACCCTTATTCCCTTCTATGCATTGATATTTATTGATGATATGATGGAAGTCCCAAGACCCAGTAACATCCCTATAGCGTGAGTCATATAGTTACCCGCCCCTTAGACTTTTTTTGTTATATGATTCATGCAAATACCCTTCCCTAAAATATCCCCATAGCTTGAGTCCAAAGTTTGGTTTTCCCTAGAATTATTTGTTAATTGTTTGATTGTTTAATTATGCTTCCGCACCCAAGGATGTGCAAATGATGTGTTAAGAGTCTTGTTTGGGTTACCTTCAAGTTTTCCATTCGCCGTGTCATGTCTAGGCCCTAGGTTTGGGTCATGACAAAATACATAAACATATACGAGCTTTCAAAAGGAGGAAAAGTCTTTTAAATCATAAGAAATGCATACTAAGGCTTAAAAGACAATATACTTCATAATCATACTTTCTTGGGTTAAAAACCCAAACAATAATTCGTATCATACTTTCACAAATACATGCATAAGAGTATCTCCTTAATCATAACATAATAGTTTGAACACTAAATATTGCTCAAAGAGACATAATCGTGGACATGATGTGATCACAAGCTTTTCATAACCAATACTTACTTTAAAAATATAGTAATAATCATAATTGGGACTACCCACATCAAGCGTTCCATGAAAATCATAATTCATGTATGCATATGCCATAAGAGATGAGGGAAATGAACGGTCAATAGAGATTAAAACATAAATCAACATTACACTATGAAATCAAAGTAAATCCATAAGTAAATAAATAAGTAAATTACAATTTAGATTACCCATGCTTAAATGAAACATTAAAGGGACAATACATATTCAAATTTTCATATTGTTTATGCAATAAAACACATTAGGGCTTGAATCACTTTACAATCAACAAGTAAACATAACCCATAACTCAATTTAATCAAATAAATATTAATGTAAAAGACCCATAATTAAAGTAAGCTAAAAATTCATGAATTAAGTAGAAATGTTTTTGGGGTCTTCATGGTGGAAGGAGAACCCTGAATCAATCCCACATACCTTTGATGACTAAGAGAAATAGAAAAGAAATTGATTAAAGAAGATGACCTCTGTAGATTCCCAAGTTGAATCTTCAAGCCTCACTTGAGAGCAGTTTTTTGGAAGGAGTATTTTAAAATTCTAAGTGTAATGAATTGAATTGAATAAGAATGGAGGAGTATAGGTTAATTCAGGTGTTTAGGAGGGCTCGAAAGGCTAAACTGACCATAGGAAATCACAAAAATACAAATAAATCATTAATAAAATGAGTATGAAATGTTTCCAAGGGTCGTTTAGAAGACCCACTTCACGAGCAGTATAGAGGTGTCTGGGTTGTGTACCCATCAATGGAGCAACACTTAGAAAAATCTTCACTGATTATGTTATGATATGGTAATCCCATACTTGAAATTTTTCACTCCAACATCCATATGGCAGACCATACGGCCTATGAGGTGTTGCACATACCGTGTACTGGTCCGTGTTACTTAACTTGGTCAATCTCTAGCCAAGGGCTGCAACCACGACAAGCCTCATGACCCATCAAGGTCAAATGACCTATGAGGACTTCCATCTCGATGACGTGAGTTCCAGAATATTAACCTTATACTTAGAACCATTCCTTAGGTTAAGACTATCATAAAAATCTTCACCATGACCCATGTTGAGGACCACGAGACCTCCAAATGGACCGTACAAGGCTTCACGACCCGTATAGGGTCTCCCTAAAATATACATTAGCAAACACTTAACAAAATCCCTATACATATAACCTCTACGAAAACGGGTATAAATTTCTCATCTGAATTTCAAATCAAGTGAAACTAAGTTAGTTAGAAATCTAACTCATAGAGATTAAATTTTATAAGTCGTAGCCCAAGTAATTCTTCCTGAGCTAAGAGATATGTCCAGTTAAAGTTGACTTCTAACATTTCTTAAAATAAACTTAACCAACAAAATTCTCTTGAATATGACATGATAAGGGAGACTCATGGCAAATATTAACCACCCAAAATGAGTTCAAAATCAGTGCACACCATATCTACAAGGTTTTTCCAAAGTTCGGGTCCTTACATATATTTATATGCATTCTTCTGGGATATGACTTAGAACCGAGCAAACTTGTGTGAGGGGGGCTATCTCCAAGTGTCCAATCCTCAAGTCCCATAACTATGTGCCAAACATAGGTTTATGTTTATGCCCTTTTGTTGATGATTATGTTTATGGAAATGCTTCCCAAATTGGGAATTGTTCTCGTAAGGTAAGGTACTCTCCGATATGGGTGTTATTTCCATAAGGTGAGTCAATGAGCATGGAAATCCTTTTCAAAATGGGTGTTGTTCTGATAAGGTAAGCTACTCTCCAAAATGAGTGTTGTTCCTGTAAAGTGAGTATATGGGCTACCTTTGGCAAGTAGTCTCATAAGGATTCCAAGTAATTGCTCACTTCGTCTGATATGTCGATTGAGGTTCCATCTCTATTATGTTATGTATATTATAACATTAATGCATCATGGATTTCATGAATATTAATATTATATTTCTTCCTATATACATCTTTCTATATATATGTTATCTTGTCATCTAACATTGATTTGCAGGATTACATGTTCATAAGCATTACATGCATGCATTCTTAGTACATTTAAATGTACTAATGCATACTTTTTTGTCTACATGATCTAACCATATAGGGACCGAAGACTATCATCTACCACCTCTTAATGACTAGCTTGATTGACAAAGAGTTGCTTGTGGTGAGTCCTATGATCCAAGGATAAGCCACCTTCTATCTATATAATATGTTATGTTGTTTATGTCTTTATTTTGAGGGTGAGCTCAGGACATGTCTTGTCCCCCACCTTATTCTATGTTTGAATCATTATTAGACATCATGAAGTCTTTCATACAAGTATATTATATATATGCTTGAGATTTTATGGTTATGTATTATGTATGGATGATACGATTATGTCTGATATGAGATGATGTGGAAAGTCCTAAGCCCCTTCTATCCCCATAGCTTGAGTCATATTTATCAGTCCCCTTAGTTTAATATGTTATGTGAATCCATGCCTATCCCTATCCCTATCCCTATGACTTCCCTATAGCGTGAGTCATACTTACCTGCACCGTAAAATTGTGTTTAAGGTATATTTATGGGCTTCCAAACTAATGAAGTGTGTATGTATGCTTTGAGGCTTATTTGGGGACTCTAGGGTACCCATTCAACATGTCACTACTAGACCCAAGGCTCGGGTCTTGACAAGCTTGGTATCAGAGCACTATGATTTTAAAATGATCTTCAAAGTCTAATATTCTACGTCGAGTAGAGTCCTATTCATGGGTGTGAGGTACACCATACCTATAAGTAGGAGGCTATAATGATATTTTAGAAATTGTCTCACTTCTGTATTTTTTAGGTTGTGTTATGGATAGTGTATTGAGGCTTTTTGACTCTGATGATATCCTTGATGCCTTATAGAAGATGCCTCTAAGAAAAGATCTCTTACCGAGACCGACCCTTATTGCTAGGGAGCAAGTCCCTCAAGATCCAATGGAGGAGTTAGTTATCTCGAATGAGATTTATACTACCTTTTCTATGCTAGCTCAAGTGATGACTAACCAGTCTAGGCAGGCCAATCCTCCTCCTCAAGTCCAAACCCCAACTGCTAGGGTGAGAGACTTTACCTGGATGAATCCCCTAGTATTCTTTAGTTCAAAATCCAATGAGGATTCCTAAGCTTTTTTTGATGAGCTCGCTATGGTGTTGACTGCTATGGGGGTGACTTTAGAAGAGAAGGGTGTTTTAGTTGCTTATCAATTGAAGGATGTGGCCCAAGTGTGGTATACTCAATGGTTTGTGGAGAGGGTTACTGATAATGGGGTTGGTTAGGAAGAGTTTAAGTTTGTTTTTCTGGACTATTTCTTTCCTCTTCATCATAGAGAAGCCAAGATGGCATAATTTATCAATCTCAAGAAGGGTGTAATGAGTGTGAGGGACTATGCCTTCATGTTTACAAAGTTCTCAAAGTATGCTCCTATGTTAGTGGTTGACCCACGTGTGAGGATGCAAAAGTTTATTTCTAGGATCTCTTACTTGGTTGTGAGAGAATATAGTACGACTTGGCTTATTCGGCATATGGACATTTCCAAGATTATGACCTATGATGAATAGATTAATGAGGAAAAGCTCAAGGAAAGTAAGGTGAACAATTTCAAGAGAGAATATTATGATGGTGGATTCTCCAACTCTAGGAGTGGTCATGGAAATTATCGCTTCCAATAGGGGCAAGGTTCAATTTCAAGGTTTACCAATATTGGAGTGCCTCTTCCTAAGGCACAGGTTTGGTGTGTACCATTACCTCCTCAGTGTGGCAGGTGTGGGAAGAATCACACAGGGGCATGCTTGAGGAGTTGAGATGCTTACTTTGGGTATGGTGACAGACCATAAAATTGTTGACTGTCCTAAAACTGCCAAGAGAGGTCAAGGTCGAGCGACTCAATGTGATCAAGTCTAATCGAGGGTTGTTGTAACACCCCAGATTAGGATCCTACGAGTGTGGAAAGATTGTCGTAAAAATGACCTAGAGTCATTGTATAGGAGTGACATACGACCCACAAGAGGACTTATGAATCGTAAGTGGGTTCATAGGTGCAGGGACTTGGCTTGAAAGAAATTTGAGTTTTAAGGAGAATGACCTACGAGTTATCAGATGGCCTATATAATGGGTTACAACCCATAGAAATACTTCAAGGAATGATGTTAGTAAAATAAAGAAAATGTGTAAGTGTGGAAGGACTCTACGAGTCCAACCATGTAACAATCCGAAAATTTTTGAAATCTTCTTATGGTTGGTATTATATAATTTACTACTGGTCATGGTTGAGTTTTGGTAGCCATGGGTTGAGTTTAAGTGGCCGAATGCAAATTGGACTAGTTGGTGG
>JBCEWC010014446.1:0-14364 GCA_038996855.1 Solanum aculeatissimum
CCCCAACTTCTAGCTTTTAACTTATTTTAAGCAATTTTTAACTTTTTTTAAGTTATTTTAAAAATTGTCAAACACTTTTATAAGCTAAAAATAGCTTAAAAGTTGATCCCAAAATCGGCTAACAAACAAATCACAAAATCAACCCTCGGGATTCATTCAGAACCCCGTATACACAAACTATATATGCTACCCTACCAAATTTGACATTCTGACTCAATGGAATCGTCAGAAATCAAATCCGAAATCTCCTTGATCCAGAATCCGATAAGTCAGAAATAACTAACTTAAAGCACTTGAAATGTCAAAATGCTATCGGAACACCCAAAAATTCTAACAAAACTCATTCTAGGGTTAAAATCACCTCCCAAAATCAATGGAACTATCAGAAATTCAGTTCAAGCACTTGAACCTCGAAAAAGAACAAACAAAATAAGTAAAACTTAGTAAAAATTGGGTCGGGTTGGGTCTTGACCTGTTTTATAACCAGTTACTCAACGCGTTTTGACCCAAACAAATTTAGGTTGGGTTGGGTCTTGACCCGTTTGTTGTCTTGACCCATTATAACCCCCTTAAATTTAACCCAACCAGCCCAATTGCCATTCCTATTGTCCCTGCTGTTAAAAGAATGTCAGATCACTTTGACGATTCGCATAATGATATTAACAAAAAAGAGGAAGTGCATATTCATATTCATATTTGGAAGTTGCATTTTCTTCTTTTGGGTGAAAAGAGAAGTACTACTCTGTAAACTGCTCCATAAGCTGAATACTATGCTCTCGAATATCATCATTATCTGAGAAAGAGCTTAAAAGATCAAATAAGATGAAAGATTTTCCTTTTTTTCATACTACGACATTGACTAAGCTAAGAGAAGGATTTAGGACTGACGGAGAGACTGAGTCAAGCACTATAGCACAAGGATTATCATTCGCTTGCCTCGAAGATTCGAAGCAAAAGAACCTTCTCCGCGTGATTGTGACAGCTTTTATAGGATATGTACTACCTTGGGGTCAGATGAGCTTTTGGGGAGCTACAGTAATTACAAGCTTAGCTAGCGCCATACCTGTAGTAGGAGATAGCATAGTGACTTGGCTTTGGGGTGGGTTCTCCGTGGACAATGCCACCTTAAATCGTTTTTTTAGTCTTCATCATTTACTCCCCTTTATTTTAGTAGGCGCCAGTCTTCTTCATCTGGCCGCATTGCATCAATATGGATCCAATAATCCATTGGGTATACATTCAGAGATGGATAAAATTGCTTCTTACCCTTATTTTTATGTAAAGGATCTAGTAGGTTGGGTAGCTATTTTTGTAGTAGGCGGAACCATTCTGTTTTGGTTCTTTTCCACGGGTGAATAGAAAAAGCTTTGACTAAAGAAGACCGATTCCCCTAAGCAATTAAAGGGCTACGGCTTTTGCGGACAATCGCTTCTTCGAGACCAATTCCAACAATATCGAGATTGGACTTCTTTTTTTTTCTTTTTTTTTCTTTTGAACAAACAAACTATTAATATAATCTCAACATATACAGAGACACATAATGGATTATTCAATAAAAATAAAGAAATGGGTTGTACAGCTAAATCTTACCACTGAACTAGACATTTCCTATCCTTCAACTTTAACCACATACAAGTTTTCTTTGACATCCACTCTATGTATAGGGAATATTATGTTATGAAAGTCTCAAACCCCACAACTATCAAGTCCCCCAAACATACCCGAAGCCAATTGGACAATGACAGGGCAGTTTCTATTAATATCTGAGTTGGACTTAACAGCAAGGAGATGTATAACAGATTTTGGCATCATCCAAGGCACTCCACAAAAATTCGAAAAAAGATCCCAGACTGACTTCGTAAATATGCAGCTTCTTCACAAAGATAGTCTCCTGTACATGGCATAACCAATACTTTGTAATCTGTTCATCCAAAGCAAGCCACTTTTGTTGGAGCTTTAGTCTTCCATAACAGCTTCCAAGGCCAAGTTAAGTCCCAATGACCTGCTTTCTTTTGTAATAAAGTATAATTGATTCTCGACTGGAAAACATCCATATTTGCTGCTGCACATCACTGGTAATCTGCCTTGTTGATATCAAGAGTAATAGGTTCCAACAATTGTAAGAGTTGACAAACAACATATCAATTACATTCCTCCTAAATTGTAGCTGCCATTCAGACCCTTCTAGATTGGCCTACATTATATAACTAACTCTTTAGTAGAATACTATCAATTTGGCATGTCATACTTCTGTTTCGGACATTGTTATCTTGTCATGTACCCAGTGAAGAGCAGGGAATTTTAAGTGTCTCTAAAGGTGAAAACCAACGTCAGCACTTAAAGACGAAATTATTGAGATTGTCATTGTCCAACTTCTCAAAAACTTTAGCTGAAACAAGAGTGGAGACAACAAATCAGCAAATAAGAGGATACTTTGAAGAAGAAATCAAATTCCACAAATTAATGACTGGGTTTCCAAGTAGATAACGTACTCAAACACCAGCTGTCTATTTTTCTACCTTTCTACACACTGGTTTCAATTAAGCTCGAGCCCATCTCTTGCTTCAAATTCTTCTCATCCATGAGTTGCCTCAACTGTTTGACATCTTTCCATCTGCCCAGCTCTGCATATAAGTTAGATAGAATCTCAAAATAGCTGGTATTTTCTGGGTCTAAAGCAATAAGCTGTTTGGAAACAGTCTCAGAGATTTCAACTGATACACGAGTCTTTCTAGAACCAGCGAGCAGAGTTTCCCAAATCTTCTTATCAGGCTCGATAGGCATGTTGTTGACGAATTCAAAAGCTTCTTCTATATTGCCTTGATGACTAAGCATATCAACCATGCACGCATAATGTGCAAGTTTTGGAGTAACTCCAAATCTCTCTTCCATAGAACAAAACCAGTTCCACCCCTCATATTCAAGACCACAATGACTGCAAGCAGATAGAACAGAAACGAAAACAACATCATTTGGTTTAATCCCAGAGTTTAACATGTCTAAGAAACACTGAAGAGCCTCACTTCCATGCCCATTAATTCCATAACCATTGATCATTGAGCTCCAACAGATAAGATCTTCGTTAGGACATTCACTGAAAATTGCCTCTCCTTGTCTTATGTGTCCAAATCTGCAATACATGTCAATAAGTGAGGATATCAAAAATGTATTGGATGTATTTCCCGATTTTATCACTTGTGTGTGTATCCCTTCTCCAATAACTTCAGCAGCCATCGAAGAACAAGCCTGTATTAAGCTAACATAGATGATCTCGTTAGGCTTCTCATTTGCTGATTGCATCTGTTGATAAATATCAAGCGCATTACTAGGACACTCACTTTGGGCATATGCTGTAATCATGGTACTCCAGGCAATAAGATCTTTTGTTTTCAGGCGATCAAACAGGCTCCTTGCCGACTCAATATCACCAAAACCACCATACATGCGAAGAAGAGCAGTCACTACCGAAACACATCCCAGATATCCCTGCTTGAGTATAAAGCTGTGAAAACACTGTCCAATTTTAATCTCATCCAGTTGTGACAATGCTCCAATCACTTCACGAATAACACCCTCATCCGGTTCAAAGCAACAATACCTCATCTCAGAGAACAAGCTCAAAGCTTCATTGAAACAATCATTTTCTACGCATCCATGAATCATAGTCCTCCATGAAACAAGATCCTTTTTCTCTATTCCACGAAAAACAGTAATGGAAGCCTTCAAACTCCCACATTTTGCATACATATCCACAAGGGAATTTTGGATATTAACGTGAGATATAGATGGAACTTTTATGGAATATGCATGAATTTCTTTTCCAACTCTCAGGGCACCAAGATTGGCACAAGCAGGGACAATCCCCACAATGCTAACATAATTTGGTTCCACGCCACAAAATTGCATTTTCCTGAAAAGCTCAATAGCCTCGACATACTCTCCACTCTTGACACAAGCTGACACCATTGCGCTCCACAAAATCACATCTTTGCTCTTTGTGTTATTAAACAATCTCCATGCACTATCCATAGCCCAAATAGAGTAAACACCAAGAAGAGCCGTCACAACAGGTAGTTCAAATTCAAATCCCATTTTGACAGTAAACCCATGAATTCCTCTCACCATAGGCTGCCATTTTACGGCAGCTCTTATAACACTTAAAACTGTAACATAATTGGGTTTGTGTTCATCTTTTAGCATTGTTTTGAACAAGTTGATGGCTTCTATGGATTCGTTTTCCCTTACCAAACTAGATATCTGTGATGTCCATGCTCTCACATTTTGTTTTTCAGCAAACTTAATTGGGTCCATGAAAAAAGAACTTTCGCGAAAAGTTGATGAAATTCTAGACGAGTAACGTCTCTTTGACATTTTAGCAAACATGTTGTATGCATTTTCACCAATTGAAATCATCTCCCTGCTCCAAAACAGAGCTCATACGGCGTTGGATTATACTGGATAAACACTCGTGCTAGATATTAAGAGAGGAATTTATGCACATTGGCATAGCAGCACTGTCTAAGGTGACGAACCTCAAGGCAAAAGGAAAGAGAAAAAAACAGTACTTGCCTTTCTTTATCTCTTAATTAGTTATCCCACAGAATTACCTAATACTTGACGGTGGGAGGTGGCGAGTATACCTGGAATTAGTTGAATCATGGGCTAGTGGCTCGGAGATGATGGTGTTTTTAACTTAACAATGAAATTTTATAAGGGGGGTATGGGGTAAAATGTAGGTAGATTTTATTATTATCTTTATAGAGTCTGTTTCTGGAACCACAATCTCATAGAGATTTTTTTGAAAAAATCCTCAGTTTAAAAAATATCAGGAGATATAAATATACGAGTATACAACTAATACATCATCCAACCGCTAATAACCTATTGACCTTCCATCATTATGACCTTCACTCCTTTCTATACAAGGCCATATCTCCTTACTAATATGAAATATCTTATCTAATTACCTCCTCAATATTTTTTAAAAACATTTAAAAAAAAAATACTAATCTTCCTTTTCCATTTTAATTTCCACTATTTGAGGAATAAAATTTTGCACTTTTACTTGTTATTAATATATAAAAACAAATATTTTATCTTCTAATATTAATTATATAATAATCCTCAAATCATTCATATCAATCATTATTTTAACGGAATAAATGTTTTTAAATGTGGTTTTCTGGTTCATATTTGAATCAAATTTTGTTCATATGTGATTCAAACACACTGATGAAACATGTTTTATTTATTGGAGTTACCATTATTAAACTTTAACGTGTTAATTTCCTTGTATTCCGTCCCATTTTCACTGTTGATTGATTTTCCCTCGTCAAACTGGATATTTTAGACGAGTAAACGTCTCCTTGACATTTTAGCAAACGTCTTGTATGCATTTTCACCAATTGAATTCATTTACCATTCGTCTACTCATCTGACGAGGATAAGAGAGGATTGATGCAGATTCGTTCGAGATGATCCTCTTGGTATTCTGTAAGTGACAGTTTTATCCTTTAGTAGCTACTAATGTCCTTGTTTGGATGATTATTACATATCGTTTCATAACTTATCGTATTGTATTGTATTATTTTGGAAAATATGTTTGGATAGACTTTATTGTTTCTGTTGTATCATAAAGAAAAGTGTGGTACAAGGTACAGTTAGTTGGATAAAATAAGATAAGTAAATAATAAGCAAAAGCAAATGAGAAAAAGAAAGAGGAGGTAATGATGTGATTACACTATAAAATGAGACTTTTTATAGTTAAAAAGGATGGATTTAACAATATCATGCAATAAAGTTCAAATAGCAATCAAAATAAATATTGTATTTAAAGTAATAAAATGATATACTAAGTAACAACCGTCCAAATAGTTCAGCTGTTCTTCTCAGTTGATTCTGAGTTTTCATTAATAGTTTGAGTACTTTTGATCATTGACTGGCGTTGCAAATTCACTTTTATCATAATGTATAAATGTTTCTTTTCTTTGTTTTTCCCCAGAAATGGCTCAATGATTATAAGAGCACAATATCAGCAGTATCTTTACATCTTAAAATGTTTAGTGTGACATCTAGTAGACTGCTGCTGCCAGCTCATCAAAAACCAAATGAGAAGTGGACAATAATTGCAAAATTTTCAGGGGTCCCTTCTAAGGTAACTCTGAGGTTATATCTCAAATTTTCCATTTCCCATATAGGCATAAATTGGCGTCTACATGTATCCAATCCATAAATTTGTAAACCTTGTGTGAGAAGTCATGGTTGCATCAGTTTTCTCGGTGATTTCTTGTCGTGCATGCATTTCAGTTGATATTCTGTGGCTTCAGTCAGAGGCGTATCCTACATATATGTAAGTTGTGGATGAAAGTTCAACAACCACCACCTCTGACTCAAACTATATGCATGTATATATAAAATTTTTGTAAAGCATGTTAGATGGATGCATGTGAACCCATGCCTCGAACTCAAATTTAATATTTAGAGGTGCAACCACTATCTTTAAACCATAGATCAACCTCAAAGTATATCCTGTGATTTCTGCTTAAACTAAAATTCTCACTAATTATGAGTTTCATGGATTTTAGTTGAGATACTGGAAACTTTATTGGGTGCTTTTGATGGCCAAATATGTCTGCCACAATACCTAATGTTGCTTATTTGAGAAAGAAAAAGGGTTGGCCAAGAATTGAATATTTGTTTGGTCCCTACAGGGAAGGAATCTGTCAGGGATCAACAAAATATTAATCATTAACTTCCTTTCCTACCCTGGCTCCTTTGTTGTTAAAACCATAGCATTTCAGTTGGTAAACTGGATACTGTTACACAATATCATCCACACGCTCTCCTATGGCCGTTGTATTTGCAACTAGTTTAGCATTGTAGGTATATTCTAGCTCCTCATGAGCTCACATTATGCATGCCCTTGAAATCTCACAAATGCAACTCTACAAGTAGTTAAACCTGTTCCTTGATCTACTAATGATTTCAAGAAAATATGTATATTATCCCTTCCATAATTTCTTATAGGATAGCTATGAACAGACTAAATGACTAGATCTCTGGAATGCTAGCTAAACTAATCGTCTTAGTTCCCTTCAATTTCAGTAAGATTTTTTGATTGATTAAGCTGCTGCCCCCTTCTTGGAATTAGAACCCAATTTAATAGTTCTGGATGTTTGTCTTTTTCCTGGTATATACTTTTAAGGAATCAATTTGGATTTCTTCTGCATGAATTCTATTCTGTGGGTCAATTACGTGAATTTCAGTGTTTCTTCTCTTATTGGATATTTAGTTCTGACCAGATACTATGAATGTGATGATTGCTTATTTATATCAAATAGTTGCTTAAAGTTATAAAAGATTTCACTTCGTATTCAAGTTCGACTGCTAAGAACATGAAGAAAAGAGGGGTAGAAAAAACAAGAGCTTACTTTAACGAAGAAATAACACTGAAGAAAAATATTTGGTATTCTCTAATTTACTGCTACTATCCCTTAAACAATCAGAAACTACTATTACTCATATAACTTTTGTAACTAAAGCTACCTAAGAAAGGAAATAGGAGAAAACATATTAATGGTGAAGCTTGGTGATGACCTTTAATTAACAGTTCCTGAGTTACCGAGCTCTGTGCCTCTGTCACATTAACAACTCATGCTTTTATTCGTCAGATCAAGAGTGTTTTTTCTTCAAAAGAGTAACTTATTATCTATGAAGTAGTAATAGTACATGCAGTAGTCCTATAATACACAGTTCCTAATTTGTCTGTTTCCAAAAACATCCAAGACAAATAACAACTCATGTTACTCTCCAAGTGAACCAATTTGCTTATGTGTACCTAAGAGACAGTTACATGTTTAAATGTGGATAAGATAACCTTTTAGTCTCTGTCATTTGTGAAACATGCATAGGTGAAGGTTGTTCCTATGCATCTCTGTTAAAAGCTAATGTAAGAAAACTAGGTGTCAGGTGGGACTCTATATCCTTGAAATACTGAACCAACAACTAATCATTTTTAATCTTTGTATTGATAAGTTGAATTGTGGATTGACCATGAATTCAAACATGACTTACTTGTTGCTGCAACAAGCATCAGAAACTAAAGATTAAACTTTAAAAGCTACCGAACTTTGAATTGACTTTCACAAATATGCAAAGTCATCCTTCAAACACAGGAACATTTGTTATATGGCTGAAGTATCATTGTCAATCAGTTGTGAACATACTTTTTAATTGAGGCTGAAAAAGGCTGCCACAGTTGTCACACCCCCTCGGATAATATATTCCACCAAATGGAAGTAAAAAAGTTGAAATATGTGTGTTGCATGCATGTATATATGTATTAAGTAAATAATTAACTACTTGAAAGAAACTGTTTTCTGAAATTTAACTTTAATGAAGAGTGACATGTCCTTTTAAAGGTTTGATTAACCAAGCAACATATTTAGCATCTTCTAAAAAATGATTCCTGAATCCCAATCATCATTGCAACTTCCTGTTTTGGACATTTCCCAACCATTAAACTCATCTACTCTATCTTCTCTTGCTGCTGCCTGCAAAGAATGGGGCTTCTTTCATGTTATCAATCACGGAATCTCCAATGATCTTTACAGAAAAATTAATTGCCTCTCCAAACACCTCTTCAACCTCCCTTCTGAGATCAAACTAAAAGCAGGTCCTTACTCGTCGCTGAAAACTTATACTCCTCATTTCATTGCATCTCCATTCTTTGAAAGCCTTAAAGTATCTGGACCAGACTTCTCTGACTCTGCTAAGGGTTCTGCAGATACCCTTGCTGGTGAAGGGAATTCAGAATTCAGGTAATTCTATTTTAGAGCATTTAGATTCTCTCTAATGTATCTAAGGTTGATGTAAATCTCTGATAAATGGTATTCCTTTTAGTGAGATACTGCAAGAATATGGAGGCAAAATGACAGAGTTAGCGAAAGTCATCCAGAAAACTGTCTTAATGAGCTTGGGAGAAGAACTTGGAATGAAGTATTATAGCTCAGAATTTGGAAATTGCCATGGATACTTGAGGATAAATAACTACTCGCCCCCGGATAGTTTAGAACAGGAAGTTGAAGGTCTTGGTATGCACACTGATATGAGCTGCATAACAATTGTCTATCAAGATGAATTAGGTGGCCTTCAAGTAAAATCAAAGAATGGGCAGTGGGTGGATATTTTGCCACGTGAAGGAACTCTTGTGGTAAATATTGGTGACATGCTGCAAGCTTGGAGCAATGACAAGCTAAGATCCTCTGAGCACCGTGTTGTTCTGAAGAAGCCGGTGAACCGCTTTTCTTTAGTTTTCTTTTGGTGCTTTGAGGATGAGAAGGTGATCTTGGCACCTGATGAATTAGTTGGTGAAGAAAATTCAAGAATATACAAGCCATTCGTTTGTTCCGACTATTTAAAGTTTAGAATGAACAATGAGAAAGGTAAATTTGAGAAAGTGGGTTTTACAGTTAAAGATTTTGTTGGGATTGGATCCAAGTTAAAGTAGAAGCATGGTTGTCATTCTTTAAGTAGTGAGTTTATAATCTTGTACATCTCCTCATGTTTCATCATTGCAACATAGGTATCTAGGAGTTCTGTTTGTGTAAGAGTTGTTTTTTCTTTATATATAATATTATGTCTTTTTATTTGATGATATTGTTTGCAAGTTACTTGTAAGTGAATTCAGTGAATGATAAGAAGATGTATCCAGAAAGGCTTTGACTTGACATAGGTAATAACTGTATGCATGTATAGTTGAAAGTCCAACTTCCAACTCATATTTCCATTAAAATTCTATGTTTGCCCACTTGGCATGTTTGGTTTTATCAATTATCTACATATGCAAAGGGCATATTCTAGAAGCAGAATAAATGATCAGTTAATTTCCTTATTTTTCTGAAATCTAAATAATTGTCCCTGCAGAGAGATGATCAAACCATACTCTCATGCCTAATCCAGGATTCAAACTTGAAAGGTTCTTAGCACGGGACTCATTGTACTTTCCAAATTATGGGTTCAGAATTCTTATTTGTTGAAATATGTACATATATATGTTATTTATCCTGTTTAGGAAAATACTGGATTTCAGTTGGACTCATTAAATATAGGCTCCACCTACCTCTGGCCGCCCAAAAGAGCTCAGGGAGATCCAGAAAAGTAAGCAAATCCTACCTAAAGCTTTTCTTTATGTTGATAGGCTATAAAGAAAGAATCAATCATCTTTCAGAAGATTACAGGACCAAAAGTTTGCTTATCATTCTACCATTTGGAACTTTGTCCTCTAGTGGCAAGTTTACACTGTATAAACATCTATCTGCTTTATAGCATAATGTTGATATGCACCAGAAAAATATAAAGAACCTTTACTGCAACTTAGAACACAGCATGTAATATATTGTCATCTAGTTGTAAAAGCTTTACTGTATAAGCATTCTGGAAAAAGTCATGTCATATGCTTTGATAGTGGATTAACTGTGTGGATTCAGAAAGTAAAAGTAGATTTTGCTTGTCTTAACACTATGGTAACAAGATATAGTTGCATGACTATTATAATGAAACCATAAAGTTGTGTACTGTTTTGTTATGGTTAGCACATTGTTATTAAAATACTCCAACTATAATTGATCAATTTGTCACTAGTCAACTGTCCAAAAAGTTACTTTAATCAAGTTGTTTATTTTAATGGGGTGATGATTGTTTTTCACATGGGTTTGCTTAGGTATCCTAATTAATTCAAATACAAAAATCACCATTATTTGGTTTCTTTCTTTGGCTGAACTTTTGTGGGCTTTACCTTTTTCTTTTTCTTTTTAATGTTTTTGGGATACATAAGGAACTATTGGTGTTCCCAAAAGGTGTGTCTGGGACCAATTTGGCTACCCCTTAGATTTGGCACTCTGTCAGATGTCTTTTCTCCAAAAGACTAAGCTGAAAAAAGAAGAATATATATGTGATACAGAGTTGTTTTCTGATTTTGGAACAGCACCTACACTCTGATGCAGCTTAAATCTATAGATCTGCTGTACTGTTATGTTATATCTTTTTGCGAGTTTTTTGTACTTCAACTATCCATTATCTTATTTACCTATCTAAACTAGCACTCTTTTTATATTAAACCATACCTCAATATTGAGTTGGCCTACATGTGCCTATTGTCAAGTGGGAACAATATTTGGGTAACTCAGCATTGAGGTATGTTTTAATACAAAGGGAGCGATTGCTTAGGTGGGTAAAGGAAACAAATGGATAGTTGAAGTAAGAAACTCACGAAAAAAGTGATAGTTTAGATATATTTTTTAATATTAACTCTTAAACAAATAATAAAGGAGTCATATGGCATGTGTTTGTGTGGTTATTGTAATGTCAATCATAATGGAAGTCTCAAATCTAGAGGAAGACACTATATTTTCAAGTAGGGAATTATTGAAAGCATGGGCAAAGTGATCTGGAGAATGTCCATGTTAGAATCCAGTTGGAATAGACAAGCACATTTATGTTCTTACTTGTAACAACCATTTTGTTTTCTCAATGCTATTCTTTTTACTTCTTAATTTTCACTTCACACACAATTGGTTCATACCATTGTGTGGGAATTATGTCTTTTTTTTTATTTGACCTCCACCTTAGGGTGTGAAGGAGTCATGAGTGCTCTCAAAGTTGAAGGCAGATTCAAGACTTGAGTTTTATGGATTCAATCTTCATATTATTAACATTGAGCTTATAAAATCATGGCTTAGACTTGTATATTATTTTTGCCATTCCAGTGAATTCTTACATATAAATATTTCACGTCAAAAATACTGGATTTAGATGAACTTTGTGCTATTAGGCTGCATTTACCCCTGCTCTAAGTGATTCTTAACATAGTATATAATTCTTAACACACTAAATACTTATTGGCTTTGGCCAATCACTTATGCTTTCATGAGTAAAAATGAATATATATTTTTAGTTTAGTTAATATGGTGGGTAAATTAAAATGGACTAAGGGAGTACTATTTATGAGTATCAATAAACTTGTATACAAGTTTTACTTTTTATCACTGTTAATACAAAACCTAATTCTTCTACTCAACAATCTCTTGCTCAAACTAAGTATCATATAACTCAAACTAAGTATTTTATGGCTTATCATTAACCGGTGGTTAGATCTTTCTTGTTGTATGGGACGGAGTATTGGCTAGTTAAGAACTTACATGTTCAAAAAAAGCATATTGTGGAGATGGAAATATTGATATGGATATATGGACATACTAGAAGCGACAAGATTATGAATAAAGTTATATTATTCGAGGGAAGGTGGGAGTGGCTTCTGTAGGGAACAAGATGAGGAAACAAGATTGAGATGGTTTAATTTGGGCACGTGAAAAGGAGGTGTGCTAATGTCTCGATGAGTATGTGTGAGAGGTTGATGGTAGGGGGTATACGGAGGGATTAAGGTAGGCTGAAAAAAGTATTGGAGAGGGGTAATTAGACATGACATGGCGCAAATTCAGCTTACAGAGAACTTGACTCTAGAGAGGAAGAAATGAAGATTGCGTATTAAGGTAGAAGGCTAGTAGAGGCTGAGTGTTGTCTTGTGAAAGTTCCTTGTTTAGGTATTGTCATATGGTGTTTATTGTATTACGATTAACACACTATTTTTTTATGTTAGTTTTTTTCTTGTAAACTGTTTTTCTTATTAACTGTTATGCTTTTCATAATTTTCATCTTCTTGTTAAGTTAGATGCACCCGAGTCGAGGGTCTATCGAAGAAAAACCTTTCTACCTTTTCAAGATAGTTGTAAGGTTTGCGTAAACTCTATCATTTTCGGATCCTAACATAGTGGAATTTCACTGGATATGTTATTGTATTTTGCATTATGTAGATTGTTTGTAAATCCTACAATTTTGTCAAATTTTTTGAATTATCAAATGACTTGATATGTTTTTACGAGACTTTTATCCTAAATTCTTCAAAATTGGTGAATCATTTTTTGAAGGATATATTGATGAGGCACTTACTGTCTACATATACTTAGGACTGTACATGAATCAGATTGATTCGATTTTTTGTAAATATTAAATTAGACGATTTATATCGAGATTTTAAACTCACAAAACAAATTAAACTAATAAAACTTAAATTTTTTAATCTCAATTTTTTTTAGAATTTTTGGATTTTGTACTTCAAACATATAATTAATTTGTACTTCAAACATTTCTCTAGTCCAATCAAAATAAAACTATCTTAGGTGTTTCTTAAAAAAATAACACAAAATATGATATGAGTAATAACACTAAAATATTCAACAAAAGTAATGAAATTGCATAAAAAAAAATTACAAATAAATAAATCAATGAAAATGATCATATTTAAAAGTAAAAATAATGCTAAAATTAAATAAAAAGTAATTCCATGACTAAACGCTAAACAAAAAGAATATTCAATATTATTGTCATTCTTAGTGTTGAATTGATTTTGTTGTTAGCATTAGTGTAGATTTGATTCGAATTTTGTTAGAGTTATTAATGGGAGAACTAACCTAAATATTCCATATTTAGAAAATATTTATCATTAATAGCTATATAATTTTAATATATTCATATTGCATATATAATTCACTTTTAATGCATAATATAGATGTTTTACTAAAATAAGCTTAATACGTATTAAGACACTTACATATACTACACCTATATTGCGTGCGAAATTACTTTTATGCATAGTGTAACATATTATATTCAAGCATAATTCATTTTTGACACATAGTGAAGTGTTTTACCAAAACGTGTATAATACATTTTGAGTATATTTATAATACATATCTAATTTTACTTTTAATACGTAGTATAATTGTTATAAATGGTAAATATTTTTTAAATATAATATATCTAGGTAATAAAAAAAAATATTTAATAGTAATAAATATTTTATAAAATGAACTTAAAAAGATAATTATTCCATATTAACATCTATGGACTTTAACGTTATTAGACCATTTGAAATTCTAAGTTAAACTTGTTATGAAAAAATATAAGAAATATTTACAAATTATATTAAAGTAAATACTTTTATGTATAAAATAAATATTAAAAATGATAAATATAATGTCGAGTTGATTTGGTCTTGGGTTGACTTTTCAAAATTAAAATCAAAAATACACAACATATCTTATAGTATTTTCAAATATTCCCTACCAAATTAAAAAATTACCAAAATCCCTTTTTCACAATATTTTCGCTCACACGCTGATACACTTTTGCACTTACACCACAATCTCTTTTTTTTCTCCTAAATTCAAGTCGTGAATGTGCAAACTTCAATTTCTCTCCAATTTACAGTTTTTTCTCTCTCTGCATTTTCAAATTTGAAAACCAAGG
>JBCEWC010014447.1:0-14364 GCA_038996855.1 Solanum aculeatissimum
TTGTTTTCTTTATTTTATTAGAATTATTATTTAATATTTAATTAATTAGATATTTTATATTAGTGTAGGGGTAAAATCGTAATCCAACTTTGGAGATAAGAGCTTCCCACTTTTAATATTATATATATATATATATATATATGATGATGATATGATGATTCTGCTACATATGCAAAGACTAAGGATAATTGTAAACTTATCTTAGAGGAAGTAAGATAAACCCATAGACCTTGTAAGAGAAATCATAAGACAATTTCAAATTCTTACACATCATAGCTAATTAAACTTATATATAGTCCACCTTATCCACTAAGCAAGCTTGGAAATAAACTACCTACCTCACTCAAGACTTAATTTGACATGACCCCCATCATACTCCTATATGACTTTCAAATTATTCACCACACTAGTTGAGACCTCTAACAAATAACAACAAAATAGTGAATACCACCAACTCTAGAAGAGATAATAAGATCAAGAACGAATTTCATTGTGATTAGAAAGCTAAATCTTGTGCCAAATTGATTGAACTTCCTGCAGAAATGAGACAAGAAAAAGAAAAGATTGACTAGATGTTTATTTTCAAACCTCAAAGAGAAGAACCCCCAGGCAGTAGATGTTTGATGAAAATGTGCAGCCACCCTCACTAAGCTGCTCAGGACTGGTGTACCACTTCTCCTCCAACTTAAAGCTCATGGAAGTCAGCAATGGTTTTGACATAATGGATGGTTGAGGCAACCTATATTTGCTCGGATTGTTAGGTTCTGTCATGAGACAATCCTCTTCATTTGATTCATCTCCATAGCCTGGTACAGCATTTAATTTAGTGTTTCTGCAAGCAGACTTATGGCCTGACTTGAAAGAGTATTGAGGCCACTTCATCTTCAGGTGCATGTCTTCACTAAGTTTTTGTTTCTTTACACAAGGATCAATAAAGGAAGAAATGTTTTTCCCGGCTGAGCTTCTCTCTTTCTGATAATTCTTTGACATGGAAACACCTTGATCAACAACATATTCAGTCAGCTGAGTGCATACAGACGCTCCACTATATACAACTTGGTTTGAGCGCAATAATTTAAAGCAAGATGGACGCAAGTCTTGTACGCTAATTCCTTGAGAGTGAGCAAAATCCACTAAATCCAGAACTTGTTTGAAGATGTACAAGCCTCCATCTTTGTTTAACTTAGTACCCCCAGCTTTCAGCCGTTCTCTTAAGGTGATCCCATCTTGACAGACATTGGGATTGACAAATGCATCCATGCTTGCAACGGTGGAAGAAGCATTAGCACACTGCAAATAACTCTGACCACGAGACTCGCTAGCAGATACTCGGGGTGATTGTGTTTTGCAAATGATTCCTTTGCCTTTCAATGTGCTCTTCAAAATATACTCAGAAAACCCCGACTTGGAGATAATCTTAGTACGGATACCCTCAGAAGAGGGAAATACATTGTTTGAAACAGCTTTATCACCATTGTTCTGCAAATTTTCTCCGTCTAGGTTACAGTTTTCATTTAATGTGTTCTGATTCTGATTCAGAAGTCCAGTAAATAATGTGTCTCCCTCTTCTTCTTCCCAGAGACCAGATGATCTCCTACATCTGTCTCTATAGGAAGCTTCCCCGCGTGAGCTTGCGCATGCAGATCCACCTGATAGCTGATAAAACCACTGGTTTGGCCTAACATTCATTGTTTCTTTATTGCCCAAGGTACCAACTACAGCCAAATTTTTCCCATTGTAGTTTCTCAGTGTCAATTCTTCAACCATGACCCCAGCATCATTCATACAACGGGGACTAGCACTTGCATGTTCTGAAGATCCTATCCTGTCCAGATTCTTTCTGTCGAGAATATCTGCAAACAAATTGGGAGTACTTTGGTAATGATCACCCTCACCAAGTGTGACGACTTCATGTGATTGCAGCATAATGGAGTTCCCAGACCTCAAAGTATAGTCAATTTCCTTACTTCGAAGTTGTCTACCATCAATGGCATCCAGTCCATTCACCTCATCACCAATAACTTCGTCAACGGCTTCATCCATAATGTTAAAATGCTCTAGTTTAATCAAATGTTTTAATAACACTGCAAACCAAACCTTGTCAAGGAATTAAAAAAAGAATTAGATCATATATTAAATTAGTGAATCAAAGATAAAGGCAAAGTAAAACTAATGCATTGTGATACAATCAAACTGCACAACAATATTTTCCTTTTTCTTTTGTTTGTCAAAAGGTGTTATAGTTCGTTAAAAATGGGACAGATCTTTCAGAAAAGCACCTCTCAAAGGGAAAAGATAGGAGGAAACAACTAGCAGAAACCGCTACCAGAAAGCCTACACCCCTGCCAGAACTCATTCCCTGGCTTCCCCACGAAACAGCAGAGCATTAAAACAATCGCCTGACCTTGCCACTACACCAGATCAATTTTTTGGTCAAATTATAGATCATGAGATTATATGTGCATCACCAGATTGCTTCGACCAAGAAACATCGTCTAATCACCAAATAGACCACCTTAAATGATGCATAATTTCCATTTTATTAAAATTGAAGCATGTGTTGATAGTCATGCAATCAAATGACCACATACATAACAGATATTCAAAGGGTGACTTTCAAAGTGGGAACCCAAAGAAAAACCTTCTCTGGGCATATTTCTTCGAGAATCTGAAACAAATTTTAGTGCTGGGCAAGATTGTTAGACATACACAAAAAGGAGGGATCTCATAGCATAGCTAAGGCAAATAGAACTACTATGAGAACCAGATAATTCCATGTCAGAAAAAATGGTTTCGTTTCTCCGACAAGTTACAGAGCAACAATCCTTAACCCTTAAAAAAAAAAAGCAGTGATATATTTGCAAGGTGTTGCTAGTGAAACTGGAGTGAAATTGGAGGGAGTTGTTAAATTCGGGAATCTGCTTTAGTATAATTTGCTTAATTAGGTTTCCTTACTTTCTGACAGGAAATTTCTTCCCACATTGACTATGCAGCTCCACCACCCATATAAACTTTTGTTTTCTTTTCAATTTTTTTAAAAGCTAGTTCAGAATTTCCTATAACTAATTACATCTCCGAAAGAGAAGGGATCAAAACAACATCATCACCCTGTTCAAGAATATCAAGCAACGAGCACATCTAAGAAGATCTAAACAGTTAACACCCAAAACCTCCTAATTTTCAGTTTCCCTATTAATCATGTATTCTACAAATTTCAGTGAAAACTGAACACACATTTTAAAGCACCATAATTATTTTCAAATCAGCAAGCATACCGGAGTAGCTTATTGTCATAGTAGACAATATAAACCCTCTATTTCCAGTATACACCAAAACTTAATTCATTCCACTACTAAAAAAACTTTCCCTTTAAGGAAAACTAAGCTAGCTAATTAACAACCAAGAGCAACACTCAGTTATTTTCTTCTCTAATTCTTCTCTTCCATTAAACAGGGGTAATACTCTAAATATCCTAATTTCTAGTTTCCCCTTTAAAGTATGTACTCTACATCAACATCAGAGAGTCGAACACACATTTTAAAAGCAGTAAATTATATTCATATTAGCAAGCTTATCCAATACTTCAACACCCAAAACAGCTGACTAGCTTATTAACAATGCATCAATCAACTACGCCATATTCAAAATCAGTAGGAATAGACAACATATACCTCTATATCCATTCCACTACACACAAATATTTCATTCATACCGACACTTGAAAAAAAGAAATCCTTTTTGGGCAAATTAGGTTAGCTAATTAACAACCAAGAGCAAAATTCAATTGTTCTAATTCTTCTCTTCCATTAAGCAGGGGAACATTCTAATTTCTAGTTTCCTTATCAAACATGTAGATATCATACATCTTAAAGCAGCAAAATTAGTGCTAACGCTGTCTCCTTCATCTGAAGATGAAAGCAGATTTTCCCTTTGCTCTCATTAACATTTCGATAGATCTTTTTCCCAAAATTCCCCTTTCCTTCACTTAGTACCATACTTCATCTCAATAAATATTCACTTATTTTCATATTAGCAAGCTTATCCAATACATCAACACCCAAAATATTCGGATTAGCTTATTAACAGTGCATCAATCAACTAAACAATATCCAAAATCTGTAGAAGTATACAATATAAACCGTATATACCCGATTCCACTACAAACAAACATTTCATTCATACCGATACTAAAAGAAAAAAAATAACTTTCCTTTTAAAGCAAATTAGGTTAGTTAATTAACAACAAATAACACAACTCGCTTATTTTCTTCTCTAACTCTTCTCTTCCTTCATCACAAATCAATAAAGTATCAACAGTTCACCTCACAATACATGCATTCAGATGAAGTAACAAATTGAAGCTGATAAAGCGAAATATGAATCTATTGAGACAATTTTGCAGCAAAACTTACCAATTTTTTCCGGCGAAACGGAGAATCGACGGGAAGAGCAGTGAGTAGAGAGAACGAGAAGGTGATATGGAAGAGAAATGGTGAATTTTGTGAGCCATGGAAAAAAAAGGATTAAAGAGGTTTTTGTTTGTGTGAAGACAAAGAGAAGGGAAAGACTTATCGGACTTACCTGAAATGGAAATAATATCTATTGGTTCTTTACAATATTTTACTAATGGTTAATTACTAATCACTAATTAAAATGTTTAATACTATTAATTTCTAAAGTTAAATAACATTTTTGGTCCTTCAATTATTAATAAATTTAACCTTTAATTACTTCAAATATGCACTTTTCATTTTCTAGTGAATAATTATAAATTCCTTGTATTTTAATTGTTTCACCATTTTATTACATACTTAAGTATTACTTTCTTATTTAAATTTATTTATCTGATTTTGACATGTCATGAAGTTCACGAAAGTAAAGAAAAATTTAAAATTTTACAAGATATGTTAAATGTAATAAAATGTTTGTTAATCTCGTAATTTTAAACATATCATATAAAAAATAAGAATTAAACACTTAAAACTTTATTGATTGTTGACAAATGATTAAATAAATTATTGTTTTTTGCGTACGCATATGATAAATTTTGCTCTAATGTAAATATGTAATAGCTCGTAAATCACTCAAAAGAAAATAGTTTGTACTAGGCTAATCTCATACAACAAATTTGACAGAGAAAAATATACAGAAGATGAGATTTGATTAGAGAGATTATGTGCTCAACAAATTCGATCAAAAATGACTTTTAACTTATTGATGGAGAGTTCGATTCGGGATGATTTTAACACTTTTACAAGTTGCTAATTAATGCATGTTTCCTTTTAAATGGTGCTTATTATATTTGATTTTAGCTAATACCTTTAAATACTTTTGAACATAAAGTAGTGGTCATTAATAAATTTTTAGAAGCCACAAAATACTTTGGTATTGATTCGACCCTTTATATATATTTTAGTATTTTTTTTGTTGTGCTTACCCACTTGTTTGATCTTTTTTCAAAGAAGAGAAAAGAAAATCTTTAATGGATGTTCAATAGATTTAGTTATCTATAAACCAATAATATAAAAATAATTTTCTATAGTGATAGTTTAATATACTCTCTCCGTCGAATAATATTTATTCAGTATAATTTTTAAAAAAAGTATAAATAAAAAGATAATTTTATCATATCATTCTTTGAAGATAATAAATATAATGTATTAAAAAATATAATAAAAAATAATTATAATTAATGACAAAAATAAATTAGAAACTAAGTGTAAACGTATCTCTTAATCATTAATTGAAAAAATATTATTAAATATTTTTTAATATAACGGATAAATAAAAATAAATAAAATTTATATAAATTAGAATTACGAAAATAGAACAAACAAAAAAGAAACACGCTTTATATTATAGTAGATGCTTGGTTTCTTTCAAAATGAACTTACGTTGAATAAGTACAAATACAATGAACGAAAACTTTGATGAAAGAGATATAAAAAAAATATTATTCTTAATAAAAAGGTTTTAATTTGCACATTGACCATAAAATTTTAAAATCAATTTATTAAATCTTATATATACGAATATAGAATAATAATAGAAAAGATATTTTTTCCTTTTTGATAACTCTTTAATTTTAATAATAATAAAATTTAAAAAAAATTTTATGTCAAATTAAAATGAGACGATAAATTACTGGATTGCGTTGACGATGGTTTGCCTTCACCAGCTTGTAATAGTTGAATGGGCTAATGGAGCAGGCAATTTGCGTGTATTTATCCACATGGGCCCAAACTTTTCCTCCTTCAGATATTGGTCCCTTTTTATTTTTACCAGCTCATTGGGTTACCTATGCTTCAAGTTTTTGTTTTTCTTGTTTTCGAGGAACAGGATACTATTGTTGACACAGGATTTTGTCATTTAGCTTGCTCATAGTGGAGCATTATTCAAGGCCACGTATGGTTTAAGTTTGTCATTCCTTCTATCTATTATGGAAAAAAAAAAAAATCTCTCAACACTCTTAGTAGTTTTAAAAGATTAAAATTGTTAGGTAATAAAAAAAAATTAATATAAAGTAAGATGCTAATAAAGTAAAATGAATCAAAAAGTTGAATTTTAATTTATTCAAATTTGAAAGGTAAAAAATATTTTGATATTATAAAAATGTTATATTTATCAATAAAATATCATAAGATTGAATGAAATGCAGGCATAATTAATTAGTATTTAATTGTTAATAGACATATTTTTAAATAGGAGGACGACAAATTATAGGTGGAATGAGAACATGTGAAGTCTCCTTGAAAATAGTTTCACCTTGTTCAAGCATCAATTGTACTATATCTCGAACTCTTCCACTTAAATCTTATTGCTGCTGAGTAAAGGATAAAATGCTCCTAAAATTCTCAATTCCCAAAGTTCAAATCTGAAATCACTAATCAAATGAGAACCTTACATAAAAAGGGAACAAGTCTTCATCATGATTCGTGGGGATACAAAATATACTCCTAATGTTTAACATATCTATTATCATCTATGGACTATGACCATGAAACCTATATATATATATATCATTTGTTAACCATCCATAATAAGCTATCCACACCAAAGTCACAAACAGGAATCGGAAAGATGTCTTGGTTACTAGCTGCTATAGAAAAGGCTTCTATCTTGTGAAGCAATAACTGGGGACTGACAATGGAAGTTCATATTAGTATAGTTTTTCCTTGGAAACAGCATACGTGTATAGCAGAAAGGCAGATCACCTTTGTTCTTCTGCTAAACTAAAACTTAGAGATTGGGTGAAACAAGCGATCCTCCCTGCTAAGGTATATCTGATATAGTTGGTGGCAGTATTTAGTAGCTAATCTTTTACATTCAGCATGATCCTTTGGACGTACTTCTTCCACGGCTTTTCTGAGTTTATTTCCTGGATCCCCATCAATCAGATATTCACCCAAAGCAGCTATGCTGCACCAGAGAACATAAAAAAAGTTATAGAAAGTATAATGGATATAGTGACAGTTTAAAGAATCATATATATAGAGTCACGAGAAAACAATCACATTGATTATCAGAACAAATTGAATATTGCATGTTCCATTTGATATTTGGATTAAACAAATGCAATAAGATCTGATCAAATAGTTGGGACTCAGATCCAATCACAGATCACTTACCCCACAATAGGAATGTCACAAATATGTCTTTGGGTCTGTATTTTAACACAATTTCAGTAGACAATCCCCCTTTAAATTGTTTCTACTAAATTTGAATGTTGTCCTCATATTTTGATGTTACAAGTGTCTTCTCCCTATGTTTTCATTGCTCCAACTTGTAACTTTCAACTTCACAATTTTTGGTACAACCACCTTGAACCTAAAAGTAGACACCCGAAAAAATGGCATTCTTCTAGAATTTTTGGACACCAACCTCTACAGTATCAAACACACCATTGTAGTTAATCATTTCCTGAGTAATTGAGCTTTGATACCAAGAAAAGAGGAAATTTTAAGTCTCACAGAAGCCACATGCGAGTTATTCCATCAAATGAAGGCAGCTTTAAAATGTTCTTCCCAGGTTCAGCTTCATTAGCACCAAAAAAGAAAAACAAAAATTGAAGCTTGTAAGCAGTGTGTGGAAAAATACAAGGAAAAGTTTTACTAATACCTAAATCCCAGAGACATGAACATGTGCCCCAAGGATAAACTTTGATTGAGGCCATGTTATGAAAGACCTTAACAGGTAAACCATGCAGAAACAGATAAACTGCAACAGTTACTAATGAGAATCGACCAGAGCAATCCAATGAAAAGGGGTATTAATGCATTACCTCATCAGCGAATAAATCAACAAAATGAACACCATATTGACAAAGATTATGACATCAAAAGAAACATAGGGATGGTGCTTTTTTCTAAGTACAAGATTGGAATTCTTTATCTTATTTGCTACTAAACATTGACAGTAACACTTGCTTGGTGGTTAAGCTGCTAAGGTAAATAGTAGTTGAACAATCAAACAAACAATGTAACCACTAGAAAGATAACTTGTCAAAGGATTAGGTAGTAATTACACACCTGATTTTATCAGATTGACTCAATCCCTGACTCGAGGTGAAATAAACACCCTTGGGAAAGATGTTTGGAGAAATTTGTTTCCTATAAAGTGCACATACCGCATTCATGCAAAGTTCAGGGTCTTTCTCAAAGGATGATTTTAAATCATCTTCTGACGAGAACATTTTATGTTTTGTCATTCTTTGGATTAACAAATTCATACTTTTGTCACTCAAGGGATCACTCTCTGAATCTGAAGAACTATCATCACCAATCCCATCAAGCTTGTATAAATCAGATCTTCTGGAAGTAAGTTGAGGATAAGACTTCCCTCCATCTTTCTCATCGCATCGTCTAACGAACACCGTTTTATGGGGATTGGCATGAGCAAAGGACAGCCTTCCATCACGATTTAATTCTTGAATAGATCCTGTCTTTTGTTTGCCAAATGAAGAACCATCACCGTTGTCACTATCACTTAAGCTTCTTTTCCTCTTGGACAATGAAGTTTCCTTTACTTCCTCTTCTTTTATCTGGTGTAGAAATGTTAAATTCCTGCTTATACCATCACTTTTTGAAACACAAGCCTTAGCATTCTCATCATCGCTGTCGCTAATGTGAACAACAGTTGAAGACCCAGCCCTGCCAGGTACTGTATCCAATTTATTCTTAACACGGTCTTCTACTTCACATGCTGATAGATCTATAATAGGTGTTCTATTCTCACAAGCCGAGTTGATAGGGAAAGGGTCTGAAAGAAAGCACCAAGAATTTATTCAGTTTACACAAGCACTCAGCATCAGAAACATGTCTTTAATAAAATGCGGAGCCATCAATATAACGCACATGAAGGATCCCCAAGCTAGGTAATGTCTATATGTGTACGCACATTGCTGATAAGATGTGTACAGATTCTTAGAATCAATCATCACATAGAGAACCACCGAATGATCTATGAGTTACACCGAACTTGTAAAAGTGACTACAAATACGCTCAATTTTTTGAATTATATACCTGCTGCTTCTTGAAAAGGATTTTTGTAAAAAGGGAATTGCGTACTATCTATATAAGAGTTAATATGCCATTCTATTTAAGAGTGGATAGCATCTGAATCGACCCAAGCAAGAAACTTGGCTTTAAAAATGAAATTCGGGAAGTAGAGTTTTTCTAAAGAGATGTACGAGAAAATAACACTACCACCAAAATGAATATAAAAAATATTAACCTTAAACAAGTGGAGTAAGTTCACATTTATATGTAATCATTAAAAAGCTCCAGATGTGTCCCACTGTTTATGAGATAGAGAGGTCAGATAAATAGATCCACAAGCTAGAAAATTTAAGAATTCACAAAGTTGACTAAAACTGTCTCTCAATAGCTGCCTTAACAATAGAGGAGATTAAGTAAGTGATATTATCATGCACTTTTTATGACTAGAATTCACTGATATATATCAAGTAATGCTCAAATTTAGGAGCATTAAAAACTAACAATAGGAGCCACTATTGCCCATTTTCTACAGATAGAACCACACATTTATTAGTGTGTTACAAGTATAACAATATCTATGATTTTCAGGGTTCTGAGAATTATAAAAAGTGAAACCATGGTGATCAAGTATCCACCCAAAGTAAAGCAAACTTTTAGTAAAAGGACTAAAATCTACAGTGTGTTTGTTCCTTGGTATGAGGCAAAGCGTAGCTCAATGTCATTTCTCTTTATCTTATCTGATGCATTACTGACAGAATCACATAATATGTTTCTTTAACATATAGAACTCCTCTGATAAGTAATACATTGAATATTCTAATGCATTGGATCTTTATCAAGATCTCACGTGATAACTAGCCTGTAACTTCTTCAAAACTGCTGGCAGTAAGCTGAGCTCCTAGTCAAAAGGCTACTTGAGCTATTTATTTAATTGCTGATGCTATCCAACAGTCACTAAACAACATGGAGCTACAATACACCTTCTACTCCACCCTCTAGCTGAGTTCATTTGCTACCTTTTGAGCAATAAGAAATTGATAAATTCTAATCCACGACTATCTCAAGTTGCTACAATAATTTAACAGGCTGGCAGAGCAATTTGAAAGGCTGGTTTGCATTAATTTTTATTTTATGTGATACAGGGTAAAGATCCTAAGTTCTTCAACTAAGCTCAAGCTGCAATAAAGTATGCTTGATAAACTTTGTTAAATGAATAAGAACAAATTCCATATGTAATGACGACCTTTTAACTTTTCTCTCGATACACCATGCAACATACAGCAGCAAATCTCTTGGTCAATTTGCATACACCATGCAAGACAGAACCAAAAGGATTGATATTCTCACTTGTCAAACAAAAACTAGTTGAGAGGGCCACAAATAACAAAAGAAATGTTTGAATAAGCATCAGAATCAGATATACCTGCTTCCTCTGAACGGCATCTTTTCTTTTCTATGTTGGAAACATTGCTATTGACTTGAGCAGAACCACCAGCAGAGGGCATGGGATGCAATGTCTGGACATCAGGACAACTAACCAGATTCATTTTTGTTGAAATGAAGTCCGTGTTACCACTGCCTGCAGTGACACCCATGTGAATCCTAGACTTTGGAATAAAAAACAAAGGAATATAAAGAGAAAAATATTGAAAAGACCCGTGAACTTGACGCAAATTATTAGTTTCATCCTCAAACCATTGATAGCCTTAAAAAGGCCCTTCTACTTGACTAACTAAACTTAGATACATCCTCAATCAGACACATGACTAGCAAGTGGTCTCAACCTCTTGTAAGAGCATGGAGCTCTTAACAAAAAGTCAAGGAAAATGTTGAAAATACCCTAAACTTGGTGATAAATTTAGGAGTGTATTTTACTCATGTTGCAAGATTAGGGATGTATTTAAGTTCAATTAGTCAGGTAATGGAGTGTTTTTAACACTGACAGTTGTTCGGGATGAAACTAATAATTCGCACTGAGTTTAGAGGTATTTTCAATACTTCTCTGGAATATAAACCACATCCAAAGATCCATTGCATGCAATCACCAAATCAGTGTCTACTATGATAAAATTCAATGAAGAATCTTCATATTCAAAGAAAGAAATTTTGCAGTTTCATTCATGGTTTCTTTCTGTACAAGCCATCGACCCCTTTTATTCTAATTCTAACCGACTTATTCTTCTAAAATATCTAAAAATGGAAATGACCTTCTTAACCTTCAGTTATACTCCTAATAGTACAGTTTTCTCTACCAACACCCCCCCTCAAGGAGGAGGGTATCGAAGAGACCCCCAACTTGCACAAAATATCCTGATGAAGTGGACTGGAAAGGGATTTAGTGAAGATATCGGCCAACTGGGAAGAAGATGGAACAAAAGTCAAGGAGATCAAACCAGCTTGAAACTGTTGTCGAACGAAATGACAATCCAATTCAACGTGCTTGGTGCGCTCATGAAAAACCGAGTTTTTCGCGATGTGAATGGTTGCTTGGCTATCAGAATGTAGAGCTATAGGCAATGTCGGCGGAATGGAAAGGTCATCAAGAAGACGAACCAGCCAAGTGAGTTCAGCAACGACGCGACGCATAGACCGATACTCGGCTTCAGCTGAGGAAAGCGAAATAGAAGATTGTTTCTTGGATTTCCCCCCAAGACTAACAAAAAATCCACTAATAGATCGGCGAGAATCTTGGCAAGCACCCCAGTCAGAATCACAAAAGGCAAGGACATCAAGAGAGGGATTAGCAGGCATGAATAAACCCAAACCAGGGTCACGAAGAAGATAGCGGAGGCAGTGAACCGCAGCGGAGAAATGGGTGTCACGTGGATCCTGCATATACTGACTCAAATGTTGGACTGCAAAAGCCAAATCTGGACGAGTATGTGTCAAAAAATTCAGCTTCCCAATCAATCGGCGATACAAAGTGGGGTCAGCAAGGGGAACACCATCGCCGGCATGTAACTTAATAGAAGGATCCAGGGGAGAATTAGCAGGTGACAAGTCTAAACAATCAAATTCAGTCAAGAGCTCCATTGCAAACTTACGCTGACAGAGAATAATTCCAGATGACTCACGGAGCACTTCCATGCCCAGAAAATAAGACAGGTTACCTAAATCTTTAATCTTGAACTTTGTATGAAGAAAAGATTTTAAATCGTGAAGTTCCTGGGCATTATTACCAGTAAGGAGTATATCATCAACATAAACAGCCACCAAAGACACAGAATCCCCAGACTTTTTGTAGAAAAGAGAATAGTCATTTAGAGAATGAGTGAACCCCTTAAAATTAAGAGCAACAGTCAAGCGAGCATACCATTGTCTAGATGCTTGACGAAGCCCATATAGAGATTTTCGAAGCCAACAAACCATATTAGGATTCGGAGGAGTAAGCCCAGCAGGAAACTTCATGTACACCTCCTCAGAAAGGTCACCATGGAGAAATGCATTATTGACATCTAATTCGAAAACACCGAATTGTAGTCATTTTAACCACTGGAGAGAATGTTTCAGTGAAATCAATTCCTTCACATTGAGTATCACCACGAATCACCAAACGAGCCTTAAGCCGCTCTACAGAGCCATCAGATTTTAATTTCACCTTGTAAACCCATTTACAAGGTAGCGCTTTCCTGCCAACAGGTAAAGGAACCACTTCCCAAGTCTCATTGGTTAACAAGGCATCAATCTCCTTAGCCATGGCTTCCTGCTAACCTGGATGCAGAACTGCCTGAGAATAGGAAGAAGGCTCATGGACAAGGGGTAAGGAGTTCATTAATTTCTGGTTAGATAATGATAAAGCACTGAAAGAAAATAAAGAGGGAGAGACAGGTGAAAAAAACAAGACGTAGAGATGTCTGCGAGATAAACAGACCCACAAATATAGTCTGACAAATAAGAGGGAGCTTTAGTATCGCGCAAAGATCGACGCAGAGCAATAGTAGGAGGCTGAGAACCAGATATAAGAGGAGCAGGGCTAGGACTATGAGAAAAGGAATCAAGAGGAGGAGTCGGAGATGAAGGAACATTAGGCGGAGGTATGTGTTCAAAGTCAGAAAAATCTGATATATGAGGCTGAGTGAATAGAGGAGAAGAGTCAGCTATAGAATGAAAGGGAAATACTGATTCATGAAAGATCACATTTCTTGTAATAAAAATCTCCCTGGTCTGAAGATTTAATAATTTGTAGCCCTTTTTGCCAAAAGGGTATCCCACGAATGCACAAGCAGTAGCTCGGGCATCCAGCTTCCCTCTATGTTGAGGTAGAGTAGAAGCAAAGCACAAGCAACCAAAGCATCTAAGAAAATCATATCCAGGAGATTTGTGGAAAAGAATTTCATAAGGAGTCTTGTGATGAAGGAGTTTGGTAGTCTGTTAATAAGGAATGTAGCCGTCAAGAGACACTCCCCCCAATAACAAATAGGGAGTTTGGATTGGAAAAGAAGAGCTCGAGTATGGATATTTCTCTGCCTCTCCTCTTGTAAAAGAAGATAATATGCCCTATCAATAGTAGGAGGTGGATTCATCATCATAATGTTTCCTCTGACTGCAGTGTATGTGTCGTTCAGTCCCATTAAGAATTGAACTAATTTTTGCCTCTCTTCAAGTGCATTATTTTTTGCAACTGATCCACATTCACACTCTACACAAGTACAGATAGCCCTAGCATCAAGTAGCTCAATCTCATCCCATATAGCTTTGATCTTGTTGAAATATGTCGCAATATTACTCGATCCTTGCACAGTTTCGAGTAAATGTTTTTGTAGCTCAAAGATCTGTGCTAGGTTGGACTGTCCATATCTGTCTTCGAGTTGTTTCCACAAAATTCTCGCGGATTTCGAGTGAATTACACTGGACCTGATATCAATG